>CM021702.1:35426977-35429477 GCA_011074415.1 Stictonetta naevosa
AAGAAAAGAAAAGAAAAGAAAAGAAAAGAAAGGAAAAGAAAAGAAAAGAAAAGAAAAGAAAAGAAAAGAAAAGAAAAGAAAAGAAAAGAAAAGAAAAGAAAAAGAGAAAAGAGAAAGAAAGAGAAAGAGAAAGAGAAAGAGAAAGAGAAAGAGAAAGAGAAAGAGAAAGAGAGAAAATAAAAGAAAAATAAAGAATGGAAAAAAGAAGTATATTAAAAAAAAAAAAAAGAGAGAGAGAAAGGATGAAAGAAGAAGTTCCTGCAAGGCAAGATGGCAGCACCAAGCCAGAGGCTGCACATCGGCTCGGGCCCTTTGAGCTCTCGATGCCCTGCACACACTGGGGGTTGGGGCCCGTGGCCTGCACTGCTGAGCACCCTTGAGGTGAGGCAGTAGGGCAGCTGTGCCGGCCCCACGCCTCAGCTGGCCCTCAGGTAGCAGGCTTCGACTTCTGCGTGGAGAGCTAAGGTTACAGAGCCATCACGGTTCTGCAGATTTTATGGCCACCACGGCTGAGTCTCCCTCACCAAGGCTGCGGCTGAATTTCCCCAGAGCTGGGAGCACAGAGAGGCTTCTGCAGCCTTCTGCCCTCAGGAGTCCTCCTCATGACAAAGCCGGTGGGGAACAATGCACTGGGGAGACTACCAGGAGGGGTTAGAAGAAGGCATGGTGTGGATGCTGTAGCTCTTGCATACCAAGCGACTGGGCTAGCAGAAATGGGCCCAAGATTCAGTGTGAGAAACATTTGGTGCTGGTGCAAGCTCCACAGCCAAGCCCTTGTCTGGTCAGTGCTTGCCATCTAGCCATCTCACTGCTCCCTGTGCCACCAAAAATGACTGAAGAATCAGGTAGATTCTTAGAGTCATAAAAACATAGAATGGTTCAGGTTGGAATGGACCTTAAAGACCATCTCATTCCAATCCCCGGCCACAGGCAGCGATGCCACCTATCAGGTTGATAGCGTCAGTGACACTGGTTTAGAAAAATGTATTTAAAAGGTGAAGTATGAAGTAGTGAATAGAAATCACTTAAAGTAAAGCCACCTGCAGCATACTTAGCATATTACTTAACTTAGTTACCATATCAGACCACATCACACATTTCAATCTGAGAATCTTTTGCCAAGCAAAATCTCCACAAATTTACCATGCTTTATACATATAGAATGAGCAGATCATGAGACATTAGGAATTGCACCAGTAAAAATGCAGATCTCATCAGTCTTTAACGCGGAACACCACAAAAAAAAAAAAAGGGGGACTTGTCAGTATTTCAGCATGAAGTGAAAGGGGAAGGAAATCTGGCTGGCATCAAATCCTAAATGCTCCCATCATGTCAATACCACGTTCTAATACTGATGTAACTATAATAAAGCATGGCATTTTATGAAAACAACTTGATATGTGACTAACACCAAAAAAAAAATATTCTACACCAAAAAATATGGCATATGGCTGGTTTGGTAAAGTATTTCACTGCTGTGGAAAGTAGCAAAACATTACATTTTGACTATTTAATTCTCCAAGGTATTTTACTAATTAAGATCTGTTTTGCAGAAATAAACTGGGCTTGCATCTGTTTTTGTATGTGTGGGATGGTTTGGGAGTTTATTCCTCTGCTAGGCCTTATAGCTGAATAAACACCTCCTTCTTAAAGACAGGTCTGTATGGATCAGTTTCCTTCCTCTTGTCCTCGCCACCCCAGACACATTACAGATGTGTGGTGGAGCTCTGCTACTGGAGCCTCTGAGTACAGAAATCATTCCTGGCTGAAACCACTAGCCATGTAACACATCTAGATTATAGTCTCCTACATCCACCCTTTCCCAAACAGCTGATGTGCATCAGCTGTTGTAGAAACCTGGAGAAGGCACCTATGCACTTCGAGCAGGAGGGTGCACAGACAAGCCTACCATTCTTCTGAAATACAGTAAGTCCAGGTACAATGCTGAAAATTATGCTATAAATAAATGTAAAATATGATCATTTGACTGTCTTCACTGGTTTAGTTCTTCCAAGATATTTATACACCTCAGAACGATGTAAAATCTGTGAGGCTTTGACAAGCATCTAAAAGAGCTGGCATTCTGCATGACTTCTCCCTGTTTCTTTTGGTAGTGGTCTCCTAATATAATCCTGTAATATTTTACAGGATATTTAGACAAATAGGATTTATCATCAGATCCTTAATATAAACTAACGTAGCTTTTATAACAATATCCCTCTGTCTTAAAACTGTTTGATTTAATATATATATATATATATATATATATATATAACATGTAAAATTGTGGAAATTCTATATTACCTATGAATATTTGAGAAAAATACCTAAAATGAGTGAGTTCGATGTTTTGAACTTGCACAGTGGAAGTTGCAGAAGTCTATTCAAAAATAGAAAGAAAGCACATGCTATTAGTATTGTTATCATTGTGTAAAACTGTTAGTTTGGTATTCAGTGACAATTTAAAAATAGTAGTGTGAAGTAAAAATATTTTGGTATA
>CM021702.1:35434477-35436977 GCA_011074415.1 Stictonetta naevosa
TCATTACATTTTAATTACAGCAGAAAAAGTTCCTGAAATCCCCACAATTTTTTGAACATCTTTACTAAGCGATACAAGAGAAGGACGACCCCAGGAAAGAAAAAACGAATGGCTTTTCCTTACAGTTTCATACCTATTTGCATTTATACATTACAAAGGTATAAAAATCTGCCCAAATCTGTCAAATTTGCAAAATCTGCTCTTGAGACATCTGTTAAAGACATTACTATGAAACAATTCCAAATTCAAAGACTATGCACAGAGAACCAGATCGTCATCTGGTTCAAATCTGCAGCGCTTCCTTGTATGCAGTGGAATAACACCAGCTAGAAAATCTGGAACTTAGTCTAGGTTCTTAATTCATTCATTTCTTATTTTGCTGAACATTTATCTTAGCTCCAGAGTCATACTTCTCATGATATTCTGCTGTAACTTTGTCTGGCCTGTATTTGTAATAGCATTTTTAAGACTCTAATCCTGACTGCACACAGCCCACCTGCAGTTATCACTTTTCAGCAAACTGTATGAAATAATGTCTGCTTTCAAAATACATGATTAGCACCAAAAGCACCACAGTCAATACCACCACATTTGGTAACACTGGCAACAACCCAATCAGAAAGACCAAGAAAATTTAAATATTTCCTCCCTTGTCAGTCAGAAGGGAAGTAGACAGGTGTGAATACAAGCACTGTTTTTGCTTGGGTTGTGATTTCTTTGGGGATAGATGGAAGACACAAATCTCCACACCTGTTTCTACTGCACCATTCTAAGATGCTACCTTCACTTAGAAGTTCCTTTCAGCAACAGAACTTAGGCTGATGGAAAAGCTTATCTTTGATGTGCTAACTGTTAAAAAGTCCTAGCTTAAAACTACCCAGAAACACACTTTTCCCATTAGATCAAAATTAACAGATAGAAACAGTTGCGGTCTAGTGGGAAAATATTAATCAAAATGCACATCATCTGCACATCATCTGCAATATGCATTATCTATCCAATAAGCAATAAGAATTCTCCCGGAATCCCCACAGTCTGTCGAGTAAACAGTTAAAGGCGATTTGTTTTCAAAAGAGGGATTGATTCATCAGATCAAATTTATTACCTAGAATCCTCATCCAAAAGTATTATAAATTAAATTGCTATTTCTCTCTTTTTCCCACCATAATCTTAGTTAAACTCATTCTTAAATGCCAAAAAAAAATGTAACACACATTTTAAAAAGCCAGTAATACTTTATCCCAAATAAGACTTTTTATACTAGAAACACAGGAAACCACAAAGTTCTGAGTTTTCTTGTGCTATTATAAATTAAAATGAAATGCATTTAGAAGAATTAGCATAAATAAATCATTTTCAGGGTTGTGACTTTGTATCCCAAGTTTCAGGTCTGAAGAAATTTTTGAGCCAGACTGTGAATAGGGTTGGATAAAGTTGTTTGGATCCAACAACAGCTATTTGAACCCCTGCCTAAAATTTCAACTGAATCTTTAGGGAAGTTCAAGAAGCTTTGATAGATACTCTGAACAACGTTTTTTCAACACTGAATACTTCTTAACTCCTTTTTCTGGTGGAGCAGAGTAGGAAATACCATTTATAATCTATTTCTGGCTGAAATGAAAACAGGAAGTAAGAAGCATCTTGTGAGAGCTTGATCTCATGAGATATTGAGACATTTTTAAGACCCAAGAGGTTTGAATAGGCACCAGAGCTTCTGGGTGCCTACTTGAACAGGTATTTTGAGGTTCAGCTAAGACCAGATGAATTTCCAGAATGATAGGTTCTATTTTTTAACAACATGGTAATGCTCCAGCTTTGCACTGACTCTATGTCATTAAGAGATCAGAGTTATTATTTTGAAATGAGTGAAGAAACTGTGCACTTACCAGTGTAGACAAATCGGCCGGGAGCACCTTTGCAGAACTGTTTGGATTTGTAGGAGAGAGTTACTTCAACAACTCCTGGAATGTGCCGTGGCGGTGTCTGAACTCTGATGGCGTGGGGTGTTATCAGCTATAAAAATCGTACAGAAAATATGCCTTAAATCAAGATGGCACTGATAAGACTGATGGCAGCCAGTTTACATAATTACAAAAATGACTTGAAATCATACTCATCATCTCAAAATCCTCCTTTCTTGCTGTCACAATGGAAGATAGGGCTTCTATGTGTGTGTGTGTGTGTGTTTTTTTTTTCCTTAGAAAAAGCTCTGTAAATGATCCTTGGTTTTAGTTTGCAGGAAAGGCCACAGGGCATCATTCATATGAAAATTGCCTCCATATGTCTCCTTAAGGCTACTTCTAGTAATTTTAACACTAATTGTCCAATTGTACTGGGAGACCTCCTACAGCAAGTCTTCCACTAGAGGGCCGTGATGTGCCTCCAGTACATCTCCCTCTGTATAGACGATTGTCACATGCGGATTCATGGTTAAAAAGGCACTGTGAAATAAAATCTCATGATACCTCATGTCAATAGCCTATTGACAGCTTGTTAAAAT
>CM021702.1:35441977-35449477 GCA_011074415.1 Stictonetta naevosa
ATTGCTTGCCTCATTCATTTTTCTGTGTGCCCATCGGTAAGAATCGTTTGAAACATAAAATGACAATGATTGTATTAGAAGCTTAGTGTTCAGTTATTACTTTAATTAATTTTATTAGTGTAAAAAGCCATGATCCTGTCAATATGTTAGTAACAACTCACAAGAGGGGTCCCGTGGAAATGGATGTGCTGGGACTGCCCACGCAGCTAGCCAGTCTTGGGGCTGTCCGAATGCCAGTGCTTCAGAAAATTCTAACTCTTGAGGATTCAAAATGTTTGACCTCTATGAATTTCGTTTTACTGAAAAGCAGATTACCCAAGAGTTTTGTGTCTTTACGATGGTGTATTTTGCAGTGCAAACAAAGTAATATTTAAATCTAAATAATTATTTTTTACTCTGTGGAAGAATAAAGATATGTGCACACGTATGAGCACAGCTGCGATTGTGTGAGAATGACTCAGAGACTGATGGGCTCGAGAAAGACTGTTTCAGCATTCTGGATTTTCAGAGATAGTTTCCATTCTCTTCTTCATCTCAGACTATCTTCTTTTAGCAGTTCAGGCAAGAAGTCAATCACATTGAGTCAGTCTGAAGAAAAACATTTTACGCTGTTTTTCTCATACAAAAACCCCACTGCTGTAATCTGCAGCAGTAAGGCCCAGCAACAGGAAATTGACCTCACAGTAAATTCTTTACAGATTTGGTCATGTTTTTACCATCCACTTAAACTTGCATACATAACCTGAGACTGTACCTCTGGATCAAGGAATATGACAAGCCAAAATAAAATCAAGTCAAATTAAATAGCAAGAAAAAGCTGCAAGCAAAACAAGACTGGAAAAAAAAAAAAAAAAAAAAAAAAAAAAAAAGATGAAAAATTGGTTGTGACTGCAAAACTGTAAGTATTAAATAAAGAGAGAATTCAGAAGCAAATTCAAAAGCGACTGTATTGTGGTTGACAAGAGCTGAGAAATACTAATGGACTTTTTTAATGGGTGGTTTGATTGATGAGAGAAGAAAATATGGAAAAGTAAATGTAGTGGTGTATCAACATAAAATATGGTAAAAAAAAAAAAAAAAAGCATCGCAAATAAAAAAAGACATGTAAATGTGTGCCTACCATTTTCCAGATAAGAAGGAGCCGTACCTTCTGAGGGGTCAAGGCGGCGAGCCCGCCTTCCATGTTTGGAATTGTTGTGTACAAACATGTTGTCTGAGACAGCCAGAACGTGGCCATCCACATTGACTGTTGTTGATACAACAACCTAAAAAAAGAAAACAAAAAAATTAAAGAAGCCTGCCTAGTTTCAGAAACATGGATGCAAAAATAGATCTTTTAAGACAATCAACATCACAGTCTGTTACTTTTCACTTTCAGCAAAGTGAGTGACAACTATGAATACATCTTTGTTTATGTGGCTAACACTGGCGATTTTTAACTCACAATTGTTTCTCTTCAGAACCTGCTACACTAATTAGAGTTTAATCTCCTATTATGCTAACAAATGAATTCAATTCAGGGAAATATTCTTCTAGCCATTAGTTTCAGAAACACCCCTCTAGCCACTCATTTTAAAAGCTGCTGTTTTGATTGATCTGTTGATATATTGATTAGATAGTTTATCTAATTAAAATTTGTTCACTTGAGACTGTCTTCAAATGAAGGGTTGTGAGGATTCCAAATAAAAAAAGCTTAATAAATCAGGAACCATTGTAACTCCCCATTTTTTCTTCAGTAAATGATCTCCAGGTCAGTTTTACAATTACATTTAATGTCTGATAATGAACTTTTTTGCATCTGAAAAGACTGAGTTGAATATGAATAGTGAAAGTGTTTTCAATCCATGAAAAGTATCCCTTCTCAAGTTCATTTGGATGGTGATTGACCCTGGTATGTCAATGGAATTTCCTCCTTTATTTTTGAGTGAAAGGCTCCTATTCTTGTGTCCAGGTTCAGAGTCCGGCCATAGAAGAGATGATGGATAGAGCCTTCTTGGGCTTCCAGCTGCTTCTTAGTAGAAAATGGAAAAGGAACATATGCAAAATGCACAACCTTCCCGATAAAAACACCTACACAATGGATTTGTGAATCTCGTTCCGGAAATGATATTCCATGGCCACAAGCCAAAGAGGAAATTGAGAGATGTGCATGTGTCTCTGGTGTCTCTGTGTGACATAGCTTCATAGGTTGGCAGTTATTTTCCCAGATAGACTTTTACATCTTGTTTAAATATTCCAGCATGGACCCTGTGGTGGGGGTTCCACATTTGTTAAATGAAGTAATTCGTGTAGCATTTTCTTTGTGGTGTAGCGTTAGTAGAGTCCGTAAAGTCAGTGGCTAAGTTAGACTCTGTTAGGCCTTACCAACCACACTAGTGATGGTGGCAAAGGCTAGTACAAATTTTAGCTTTCATCTTCTGCTTATTTTACTTTTGGATATAACAAAAATGTTTTCTGGGGGTTCTCACACCAGCTCCTATACCCAAACACATAATGAGCAAAAAAAAAAAAAAAAAAAAAATGAAGGGGAAAAACTATTCTCCTTTTCCACTGAGCTAGTCCAAGGCATCAGAAGACAATTTTCATCTGTTTCTGTGTTTGGGATCACCTCTGATCCTGCTTCTTATTCACAACCCATAATTAGCTTTCAGCTATCACAGCACCTTTTCTGCGTGCTCTGCCTCCTTTGAGACAGCCATCTGCGTTACCCTTTAGAACAGCCTGAGGGCAGTTTTCTGCAAGTCTGCTGTGCTCCCCTATCTTTCTTGTCCCAGAAGTGGACACTTTCACTCCTGTCAACATCCACTTAGGAGAGTGCTGAGGTTGCACACTCACCTAAGCCACAGAGCTACTGCCAGGCCACTGGGCTATCTGCTCTCAATTTTAATGAGATTTGCAGATTTTAAAAAAAATGTTGCAAAATATACAGGTATGATTTTTAGAAAAGATTTCTGGATTTAGTGCCTAGAACACAGTATATTAAGAAGACAGAGAAAGGTGTATATAAAAATGACAACTATTTTTGTTCTGTCATGTATATATAGGTCAGTCACCAAGGGAAAATACTGTAGTTCAGCAAAAGAAAGACATGCTAGGTTTTGTTATATTGGCTTATTCCTGCAGCGCACCTAAAGAAAGGTGCTGAGATAGTGAAACCAGTTAAAAATATTGTTCAAGATCTGACATACTGTTAAATCCAGTTAAACCTTCTGAGAGGCAGGGAGATTAGCTAAAGAGACCCAGGAAAGTCTTTCTAGTGTCTACTGGCTCCATTGTCGACCACATGATCACTCATGACTGATGCTTCATTTAGTCATCGGTGAGACAAAGAGGACATTTCCACTCATTCCAGGTTTGACCTTCTGTTCTGTTCAGATGGATCAATATCACCAATGCCACGTGAAGCTGAGATGCATGAAAAATGGAAGCTTGGCTCAATTGTTTTGAAGAAATATTTTTTCCAGCTACAGATCTTTTCTGTTGGCTGGCTCAAGTGTTCTGGCTTCACCGGTTGGTTGGCTGTGCATGAAAACAGATGTCACATGTTTTGCTATCAAGTTTAACCACAAGTTATTCTTCTCAAAAAATAAGAAAGTTTTGAACATCTCAATACTAGCTTATTATTACTGACAAATATGAATTATTTTGAAATATTTTGAAATTAAAAGCATATATTTCTTATCAAGCATTTCAAATGACCCCAAATACGGAGGAAATCATTTGTCCACCACGTCAGATGTCTTTCTGTAGTGTTATGATTCACCACAGGGTATTTCAAAAGCTGTAAGGAGAAAGTGAAGTATTAAATATTTTCTAAAACAATTCAAATAAAAATATGTGGGTTGTATGACCACTGTTGGATTTACAAGTTGTAAATGTGGGAGGAAAAACTACTGTGTGAGATCCAAATTTCACCATGTTCCACAGCTCAATTTCTAATGCCTATTTACTCAGATTATACATGTAAAACTTCTACAGGTCTCAGTTCACACCACGACGTGAGGTGTTAGTATGAAGGAAAACTATGGAAATACTTTCAGAGGAGAGGCCCACTTGCTTCACAGCGATCCATAACAGCCCACTGCAGAACTGCTCAAGGCCCAAGAACAGGCATTTAAATTAGTGGGGAAAATATAAAACACCGATAGCATTTGTTAAAGGGCTGTAGCACTGAAACTACACTAAGTAAAAGCACTGATACCAGATTTTCATGGGAAAAAAAAGTTCAAGCAGTTTGAAAATCTGAGTATCTTTCATATATGGTTTACTTTTAGGAGATATCTGTACCTGGAATCTTCGCATGTCTCGCGGGTTGCCTGCATTCTTCAAACAGTTCTGATTGCACTTGAGGAAAAACTTCAGAAAGAATCTACAAAAATACAAAATTGAAATCTATTAGATTCATCAAACTGTAAATCCAATTTAAAAAAAAATGAATAAAATTTAATCATAAATGATTATACCCAAAAGAATACTCGTAGTGAAATATTACTTTCTTATTAGTTAATGAACTTATTTTAAAGCATAAGATCTCTGTTATAAACAGAACATTATTGCCAGGGAAAGGCAAATTTATATTTTTAATTTTTCAACAACTACAAATGTATTGACTCCAGGCCACATCCTCAACTCGGTGTGGGAAAGTTGATTTCAACGACTCATTGACTTCAAAGGTAATGACCTACACCAGATTAAAATTTCTCTCTATTTCTTATTGCTTTTTTTTCTTTTTTCTTTTTTCTTTTTTTTCACAACTTGTATTAGCAGTAATGACCTCTATGTGAAAAAATTCTAAGGTAATGAATTGTCAATCTTTCAAAAAACTCTTGGCTTTGCCTCCGGCTTGGCATTTCTAGCTATGCGAAGGGACTCAATCCAACTCTGCAAACTCCAGTAAGGCTCAGGCATGGATCTGGCCACCAGAAAGGCCCCATGTTCCTCATGGATTTTTAAAAGAAAATGAATGTAGAGGGTTAGACCCTGTCTTACAATCTCTCCACCCTTGCCAGCCTTTAGCTATACGGAGTCACTCTACCTGAGGAGAGAAATCCAGCTTGTTTTTGCTGAGAGGTAACTAGTAATTATTTAGGACGAAACTGTACCACCAAGGCATCTCCCAGGAAATCATTTTGTAGCAATACCGCCTGATGGCAACACAGCAAGCACTTATGAGAAGGCATAAAGCTTGAAAGGGTGCAGACTCTTTCATGCTGCCGTCCTGTACTGGCTGGTGAGTTTCTTGGTATGGGATGGTGGCTCTTCCTCTTTCCTTCACTACTCATTTTCAAGAATTGCTTTGAGAAGGAAGGAACAATTTTGTAACTGCACTATGGCTTGCAAGCAGGCTGTGCCAGATCAGGGGAAGCCTGTCCTAGCACCAAAAGATGCTCACAGTCTAACACCTCCCCTTCGCTTTATGTAGCTATGTTTTCACATTTTTTTTTTTTTAATGTTCTGAGATTGTTTTCAGCTCATGACTGACAGCCAGTGACAAGCAAGGCTCAGGACTCCTCACCCAGAGCTTCTCAGCGGCACCAGCCCATCAGCTTATGCTGTCTAACTTTATGCTTTTTGACTAGCAAGGTTAGGCAGAGTTTTTACATTTAGTACACGAGCAATTATTATTTATTCACGCCAATCTTTACAAGTGACTATGACTATTCTAGCTGTAAACACTTTGCAGAAATTTTCATGTGCAAATAATATTCCAGGCAGGAGGTAAGCTGAGAAATTCTTCAGTCCCCAGCACGGCCCAACTGCAGCTGAGCACAGGTCTGACCACAGCTGTGCCATGCTGTGCTCTCTGACTGAGATTTTGGGAGGGTCCGGGCAGGAGCATCACTAGTGGCTACAAACAGGTGCTTTCAATCACAGCTCTTCTTTTTAAGTTCAACCTTGAGCAGGACCCTAATAATGATATGGGATACCAATGTTAAAGGAGCGATATCTCATACCCATCAGGCCAAGTAGGGAAGTTACTAGTTTTATGTATGTTGTGTGGGAAATTACTAGCTTTATTTATACTGTGTATAAATAAATCAGTGACATCAGCTCAGCTATCTCAGAATCTGTAAAGGGGCTTCAGATGTTCAGCTGGAAGAGAGCTGGATTTCCGTGGTGGCTGACACTTGAACTCAGGTTTTCTGGACACCATTGCAGGAATGCCATCAAGAGTTTCAGCCTTTCCACAAAACTGCATCTTTGTTGCCACACCCTCCTCCTAATTTTATCTGCCTTGGGATCATTTTTTTCTTTTTTTTTTTTTCTTTTTTAGGATACTTGTGATCTCCAGAGACTAACTCATCAGCTGAGGTTGCCTAGGCATATTGGCATTTCTGTCTTATCTTCATTCTTTCTTTCACGTCTTCTACCACTTGTGGTGGAGTGGCTTGGGCCCTGGCGCTGGCTCTCCCACCAGTCAGCGCCCACCACACGCTGGGGAGAGCCTTCAGCCTCATCGATCCCCAGTGCCGCAGTCACACTGATGAGGAGCATCTTATCTTTTTTTTTTTTTTTTTTTTTTTTTTTCTGATCTCAAATGGGTGTTGTGAGGCTTATTGAGCTAATGTTTGTAAATTGCTCTGAAATTCTCAAATGAATTGTGCACGGGGAATGCTAAGTATTATTCCTTGTGGATTTTTTTTAACTTGAAGCATTCATGATGAATTGTTTCTACACAGAGAGCTCAAATCCTGTCAGAAAAAAAGGGGCCATTAAGCACTCTTTCACTAAGCATCAACTGCAACTGGTATTTGCTCAATTATTTGGTGAACAAAACACACTTGGTGGAATTAAACATCTTTACCAGGATGAACCTGAGCACTGAGCTAAATATCAAAACCATAACACTGGGGTGAATACAAACAGCAATCATGTTCCAGCTCTTCTGCTTTCTTTGATACAGAAATCTTTTCTATTTTTTTTCTTTTTTTTTTCAATCTGTTTTTTTCAGCAAGGTTGCAGAGCGCAGGCAGCTTCAAGACAACATTTTCAGAGGAAGACAGTATAAGTTAAAGCCCATGTTCCCAGGCAGGGCATTTCTCAAAGCTGGCCAGGGAAAGAAAACTGGGTTGATTTTTCCTCTCAGGCAACCAACAGGAATGATGGATATCATGAACGGATCCCTACAGCAGAGGGCAGGACCAGATCCTGTCCTCAGCAAGTCCTGCATCCTTAAGACAAGCGCTCTGCCACACTTTAAGAAGTAAGAAGCTGGATTTGAATTCAGTTTGGTCATATCTCAAACCTTGCTGCCATCAACAGGAAAGGAAGGCAAGCCTTTCTCAGTTTGCCTCTCCGTGCTACATTTTGTATTGTATCCACAAATGTAGTCTTTGTAATAAATACAGTCTTGCGGTACAGCTTTCCTAAACATACTAAGCTGTTCCTAAAATACTGATATGGAGAAAAATGCAGTCTTTGTAATGATCCTTTTCTCCAATTTTTTTCACACTGCTAGAAAAAGACTGCTACCACCTTAATTAAAATGTATTGCCTAGC
>CM021702.1:35471977-35476977 GCA_011074415.1 Stictonetta naevosa
GCACGCAGAAGACACCTGCTCTCAAAAGACATGACGTTCTCTTCATGGTGCACAAAGTGGCTTCTCGGTTTTAGCAGTGTGGCCTCGTTTTAGGCCGAGGGCCTCGCACCACAGCACACACCCGAGCAGCCGCGGCGCGCCCTGCAGAGGGGTTCAGTTGGTGCCACCCGCTCTGGGTTCTCCAGCCTCTGGTGAGGCTGTTCTCAAAGCTGTCACCCCTCTGTCTAGTGAGTGAATGGGGTTCAGCCTGCCGCCCGCACCGTGAAGCGATCCTCCGTCTGTGACACCCCAGCCTCAGCCACCGGGGTCCAGGGGGTGCCCGCTGGAGGAGGCGACCGTGGTGGAAGGAGCTGAGCTCCGCATCCACGAAGAAAATGAAAGAGCTGCGTACGTATCTAGGGGGAACATCTGGACGATTGTGAGCAACTTACATGCATTTACTTAATTGCAATCTTCAATGAAATTGTCCGTCATAAAAGATGCCTCAAGAATTCTGATTTTAACTGTCTATCTGAACGAGTCGCAATGTACACTCATATCGTTTGTCTTAATTTTATTTCACTATCACTAACTGTAGACACTACTTCAGAAATATTTTGAATTTAGTTTTAATTGTACAGCTTTCAACTCACGCAACATTTCTCTTTGTGTTGAAAGCATCACGGTGATTTATCCTCATTATTGTGTAAATAGGTTTCGGCAGTTCTCAGTAAATAAAACAAAGAGTGACAGGAGGAGAAGGGGGAATTTGCTTTCCTACCAATTAGAGTAGCCTTAGGCAGTACTTTTAAGAGGAGATAAATCCTGCAAATCACTAAAATGATCCTGTCACATGCACCAAATATTAAAATCACACAGCGGCGCACTTCATACAGTTTGCTTTGGTTTAATGAGTTGGGGTGGGCTTCGTCATGAGGTTTGCATCTCGCAGTTGGGGACTGTTGATTGACAGTGAAGATCATGCCCAACTGCAGCTTCCTAACCAGTAGGGCCAGATGGAAAATCACAATTCATGTTTAATATGCAGTTTTTCAGCTAACGAAAATTCCCAAATTGTCTCCTCACCTCCTACCTGAAAAAAATTTCCCATAATAAATGCAAAATATGCTTCATATTAGCCAAGAGTGGTTTTTCCCCCTTCCAGCAAGTTATTATAAAAATCCTGTATAAATGATCTCTATTAAGTGAACAACCTGTTAACTTCTTCAATTATGTAAGTTATCAAGGATTAAAAGACAAGTTTCTGAAACATCTGGTGTCACACTTAGACACTTCTAAAAGTAAGTGGTGTGTCAGGGTAAAGGTATGATCACCAAAGGAGAGGACACTTAAAAAGTGCTAAGCAATTAAACATATGCTTTGTTCTACTAAATTTTCTGTCCATCACAATGCTACTCCAGGTACCCATGGCCAGCTGGTGATGACGCTGTGGCTCATGCTGTATTTGCCACTGTGGAGGAGAACGTGGAGGGGTGAGGTCACCAGAGCATTTCTGCCTACCGAAACAAAACATGCCGATACGGTGTAATATATGTAGCAAAGAGGTGGCTAATATCAAGCTTTTAATGATAAGCAGGACATAGCAGACATATTGCATGATGCTGGAGGAGCCCTTATAACTCAGAGCCGTGCTGTTATAGCTTGGAGTGTCCTATTTTCAATTATTATCTCCCCCTGCACTGCTCTCCTGCAGTCAAGTTTTACACTCTGACATTTATACTTAGTATATTGAGCAATGATTGTTACCTTGTTACAGCATTTTTTTGTGCAATGCTTTATGAGAGTGGAACTAAATGTATGACAGGAACCCCAGTAACCTGAGACCCTGGGTCAGTAATGTATTAAAACAAAACAAGACACACATGGCTTCGGCACAGCAAGAAATCATGCAGGAATGGGGACTCGGACAGGCTGAGATAAAGAAGGCCCACCTAACAGCTGCAATTATAGCCTTCGTTATATGAGTCAATCCATTACTGCATATCGGCTTGACAAATTACCATAAATGCCAAACCAGAACAACAGAAAAGTAATTTAGCTTTGCGCTGGACACTTTGAAAGTTGGAATAGCTGCATCTATCAGTAAACACTAATTAATTAATCAGTCTTGTTGTTGGTATAATGATTATGATTTTTTTTTTAATTTATAAACTTCCTTCATCTAAACAACTAACAAATTAGGATTATAGTGGTGAGAGGATAAAACCATTGTTTTACATTCTCATTTGAAATGGAACAGCACATCAATTTGTAAATATCTTAAAATAAACATAAGTTTTTCATTACTGCTTTCACTAATGTATATCTGCAAATTAAAGACGAGCTTTACATTAAAGAAATGTTCCCTGTTAACTACCCATGAGTTAACAAATGCTCGGGCAATCTTTCCATAGCATTGATTTATTAGCATTAAATTACACTATTATATTTTATAGCTTTCTTATATGTAAAGTCTCTCTTCTACTCAGTGTACAGGATGGAGAATGATCATTAACATTACCTCATACGTGTTTTATATTCCCTGAAAAATATGTAGCGCCAGGACTTCCACAGGGCACATCTTCCTAACCTTGTCATTTATTAAGTCGATGTCTTATCAACCTCCTTGCAGACATCTTCCCCATCACACTTAAGCATTTCAAAATTAACAGCACAGCCCTTCTGCGAGGTGAAATTGCTACTCTATTACTATCTTTCAGTGAGGGTAAAGTACAAAGAGATAGAGACAAGCACGGCTGGACACGCCGGGTGCCAGTGTGAACGTGCAGGAGCATTTCATAGGGCCCAGCCAACTGCCCAGGGACAGCTCTGGACCTCAGGGCCGGCTCCACCTGAACTACTGCAAGCCGTGGGAGATCCACACTCCGTCATCAACAGCTTTGCTTACCAGTGAGTGATCTACCACACCCTGGCTGAATATCCTTAAGTCTTATTTATGTTATAGTTTGTATGTGTCAAGGTTTCCCTCTGTCCCACTTCCCAGTTACCCTGCACAACTAGAAGTGTTCAGAGCTTTTCATAGCATAGGCCACAAAACAGTTCCTGCTGACACCAGATGTAGTGCAAGCACTCAGCACACCTAAAATTAAAGCTCCAAATGTCAGAAACAGTGAACGAGGCAGAGAAGGGTGCTGCAGCACTGAAAAAGTGGTTATGACTTGTTGAATATGACACAGAAACTACGTGACAGAAATAGACATAGAATAGACATATTTGAGACTTAATTCCTTGGGTCAGCAGGACCCAACTAGAGGAGTAATACCTTCCTTCTTCTGCCTCAGGCACAAAATGTTACCCAACCTCGGCGAGGAATGAACAGAAACAAGTAGGTACGTCTCCTTTGCTACACGTGAAAAACACGCACAGCGGGCACCAGCTCCAGAAAGCGTCACACGCAAGAGAAGTCAGCATGCAGTTGAAGACCTTATCAGATTTTGTGTCCAGAAAGGGAGTAAAATTCAGGTTACTATAGGCAACTTTGATGCTGCCAAATCTTAAATGGTCGGTGTTCGACTTTTCCACCTCAGCACTCTTTAATATATTTCTCTTTGCAATTCCCTACTCTTCAAATTGGAAGGTGGAAGTGTTGCTGGCTGGAACCAACGCCGCCTCCTCCGTTGGAGGAAGCTCTCCAGAGGACCTCCAACTGAGCTGGGGCATGGAAGTTGTGACAGCACCCAGCCCCTGCCTGGCCACGGGCTCTGCTCACGCCAGCCCCGAGCACGCTGGCTTTGGTAGCGCCGGCCGCCCGGCTGTGGTGGCTCAGCACTTCCCACATGACAACTTAGTCTAATTGAGTGGGACAAATTATCTTACAATGGACTCTGTGCAACAGCAGCAAGACTAAATCTATACTCCAGCTAACTCCGAACACATAATTTAGCCATAAGAGACTAGCAGTGTCAGTGGTTTCCACAACTATTTGCTAAAAGCAGAATAAAATTCAGACTCAGAAATGCTGATTTCGGTTCCAGAAAGCAGCATAACAGAACCATGATGTGTGAGTTCAGAGTTAGAAAAATGGTGTTCTTCTTCCACAGCTTACCGTGTTTCTTTCCTAGTGCCTCCGACTCCTTGGGCCAGCCCACAGGGCCATGCCCCCACCACTGTTGGTGGGAAGGGAGCACAGGAGGAGCAGCACCCGGCTCCTAGCAGGACCCTGCCGAGGAGCAGGCAGTCTCCTGGCCCTCACCTCCTGCAGCCCAGTAAGAGCTAGGTAAAATCAGAGAACTAGTATTTAAACTCATTACTGGCGTTTCTCCTAGTATGAATTATCCAGAGTATAAAACATCGAGTTTTATTGTCTGATGCCAATCCTGTTGGTGGAACTACAGTTTCGGAGGATATCTGGACTGATTTATTTAGTTTTCTCCACCTTTGATATCCCTATCCCTTTTAAGAAAATAATCTTTTGATGCTAAATAAAAAGTTGAGAAACTTAAATGAAGTACTTCAAAATACAAGAACTGATTTTGCTGGCTATAGCTAACTCACAGTCTTTAATAGAAGGAGATAGTGGGCACTAATGAACAACTCGCATTTGCCATCAGATATTTCACTTTACCAGAGGGGTGGGGTTTTTTTGTTTGTTTGTTTTTTAATTTTCTAGACAATCAGAGGTCTCTGTGACACTTCCTTGTGAGAATTGTTTTGGGAAATGCTACTTTCTTCAGCTGAAAGATATAAATGTTAGCACATCCATCCACCAGGACACTTGGAACATTTTGTATTTACATCTCCGTATATCCTGAACACATGTACTACAGTAGGGCAAAGAACTAAAAGAGGAAATAATTACAACTATGACTGTATGCATTGCTCACGCCACCGCTGACAGTCATTAAGAAAACTGCAGTGCATTCGCTGTCTTAAAGCAGATCTCCACACGGAGCGCAACACAAAGCTCTACTTCACAACGAGGAGCTTATTGCCACTTCAGCATTGACACTTTATTTGTATATATTGAAACAAAAGGATAAATGCACCGCTTTCCACACAGG
>CM021702.1:35484477-35492346 GCA_011074415.1 Stictonetta naevosa
TTATTCAGTTGTACAGCTCTGTTGAATGAGAGGGCTGACAAACCACTGGTTTTTGCACATGCCTCTGTTCCTTTCAGGAATACTCTCCTGAACGTCTAATAACTTTTAGTTAGGGCAAAATTTAGAGCGTTCTGTTTGACATTTATACTATCTATCAACCTGCAGACGTTTTTCTGTACCATTTTGACAGATTTCCACTAAGATTTATGTTACCAAAAATATTGCTGGTTTAAAGCTACCTATTCAGGTACCCATGTTAAAGTATAAATACAATGCAAGTGGCCGTGTTCTTCTGTTTTCCTTAAATTAGTTTGTATCATCACGTTGCATAGTTTTACCCTCTTCTTTTGTATTTCCCCTTGTCTCTACTTTGCATATACATACATAATACAGGAAAAAAAAATAAAGAAAAAAAAATAACTTCTCCACTCCTGTGATGGGAATGGGAGCAAGTTCCACAGAAGAGACCTGTCACAGAAATCACGTTTATCCCCTCTGAATCCTAACTCTGAGAGGCACAGCACCAATTCAGCCCACTGAAATCGATTTCAAAGTCACAGAACACACCCAAGAAAGCAGCTAAGCAAGCCTGCTCTACCTAGCAAAATAATATCATTGTTATATTCTAGCTGAAGATGTGTATGCTTATGGAGATCTGTTTGAAAATGTAATGACAATTTGCTTTGGAGGAAAACAAATATATGAAAAATTAAAATCAGAAGTCAGGCTTTTTCTCTCAGCCTTATAAAAGACAGTAAAACTAGCGTAAAATCAGTGTAACTTAATTGACTTTCCAATGCTAATTTATGCTAATGGAGGTTCTGGTCCATAGTTTTCACCTGGGAACTCAATAGCAATGAGTGATGGCTCCAATTAGTCATTATAATTGTGAGTTGCTAAAGCTAATATTAGTAGAACTGCATGACATTCTGGGTATTTCCCCAAACTTTTCTGATAATAAGCCCTGTTCTACACAGCTGGATCATATTTAGCTGCAAATGTGTCTCAGCTGGGTTTCTTAGTCTTTTGGGTTATCCAGGAGTGTTTGCAGAGGAGTCTCCTTTACCGGAGAACACCGGTAACTGCCCCTGAGTCCTGCCCAAAGGTAGGTGCAACCAGACAAACATTTGGTGGCGGCTCCCTATCGTGTGCAACCACTTAACATCAAGGTGTATATGAAATAGTCAGGTGGATGCTTTATCCGACGAGATCCGCTTTGGGTAAGTATTACAGGACAAGTTATTTCAGTTACTACCTGCAAATAATCAACTGTCCTTCCTCTTTGATGGCTTTGATTGGGCGTGAAGAGCAATGTTTGTCTATTAGGTGTAGTCAAGACTCTTAGTGCTTTACAGTAAAGTCTCTAGGGTAATTGCAGTGCCTCTGTGACAGCATCATGTATATTAAATGAATTCAAATACTATGTATATGGTATTTTTCCCTATTGATTAGTTTGATATGAAAATTAACGTTGTGCATAAAAGTCCAAATTCTGCAATGATGAGAGCTTCAAATTAAAAGTACTCAAATGTATTCGTAAGACCCCGTTAAGCAGATGAGTAAATCCAGAAGATGAGCAAGTAACAGGTGGACGTGTTGGCACCTAATCTGAGCCAGGATTTCTGGGATAGATAAACGTATCTTGATATCTATATGACTCGGCAGCGGAGAAGCTGATAACGGTTTGATGACAGGCATGAGATGTAATTTGCAAGTTTGCTTTTCAAAGCTGAGATGAATTGGATAGTTGCTGCTTCTCAGTGCTACTGTTTTGGGATGTCTGCACACTCGGGCAGACGTGGCTGCTCTAGTTTCTGCATAGGCAGCATTTTGATTATTTTTTCACACCAGGCTTGAAAAGAGGTCCAAACTAATCACTCAAATATCATTTATTTATTAATTAGAATTAAACCTCAGCCTAATTTTAAAGGAGGTTTCCTTGGAAATCCGCTTTGCGCTCACTTGTTTACCCTTAAAATGAGTTCCTCAGTCTCTGTCTAGAAAAGTGTGTTTTGCTTTGACATTAATCGGTGGAAATTGTATAAAATGTATGTATCACCTGTGTTCATTTTTTCTGCATAGTGCTCAGCACTACCACCATCCACTCATGAAAACAGCCACCCTTGTTAATGTGATAGGGGTTTACACCATAGTAGACAAAACAAGAGTTAATTTAGTTCTTCACACAAGACTGTGAAAAGAGCATATTACTACAAAAAATCACAGTTTTCAAACTATCATTTCCACAGATAGTAACAGGCTGTCACTGTGAGCTACTCCCATGTGTTTGCCACCTGCATGAGTACTAGCCTATCCAGGAAGTCTGATTAAAGTACAGAGGGTGAAAAAGAGAGAATAAGCTTTAGTTCATCTGAAATAATTTGCTGAAAGACCTTTTAAATTCAAGGTACAGCAAATTTCGCTTCTCTGAACGCAAGGAAGGCTGCATGAAGCAGGGATGATGGTTCATGAGCTCAGCACCTGTGCTCACCATCCTTTTGCTTTCCACAACACGCAGAAGGCAGCTCAGGCTGTGTTTGCAATGAACTCCATCATTTGGCAGCTGGGTGTGAGCAGCCCAAAGCCCAAGCTGGACGTAAAACTTCCCACTCTGAAGCCATCCTACCTTCACTGCTATGTTTATTCCTTGTCAATAGCATTACTCAAAGACAACATTTTCTGTCCTTCGGGGAGAATTACATACAACTCCATCAGATGGTGTCATCTCATCCTCTTGCAAAGTGAGGATCCTGTCCTTCACCTGTGATGAAGTTTTATAAAGAACTTCAGAACATCTCCACTTCTAAGTTACAGGGTTTTTCTTTGCTGAAGTAAAAATCTAAAGTTAAACTCTGAAGGTAGAGCCTGCAGTAGTTAATCATTTGTTTAGTCTTGAGTTAACACTAGCTGAATAACAGATCTTCCCAAGAAACAACCTGCTTACTTGAGGTGGCAACTGTGGGCTGCACTGGGCAACCTATACAAAAGTTCATACTGTGTTGCCAAGAAAAGGTAAGCTATATACTTATTTTGGTTTGATAGGATGTATTAACACAGAGAATAAAATAACACTAAAATATAAAAGATATTATGATGTATTTCAACGGTTCTGTGGTTTTACAGGGCAGAAGACAGCATAGAGCCTGTATTATATATGTAACTTATTTATAGGTTATTAGTTAGATGTACTTTTATAAAGCAATGAAAGAGAAACAGATTTCCTGTTCAGAGTGCTGTTTTGTAAACAGTTGTGCTGGCTTCAGGAAAAGAGGAGGAAAAAAAAAAAAGCTTAATAGGGGGATGCTCAGGGTTTTCCATATTAAGGGGCACTCTGAAATTACCTAAGGGTTTCTCCAGGGTTGTTCCATTATGTCAGAAGTATTTATATTGCCAGAAAGCTGTAAGTCAACTGCGGAAAATGTAGCAATGAAATTCTTTGAGAAAGGACAAGAAAGAATGACAAAATAAAGAGGAACAATAGTAGGCATCTGCCACAAACCACTTGATTTGGAGGAGAACAAGAATGTTCCATCTCACAGCACACTGTAATTGCAGAAGACTGTTAACCACTGTAAGGTCTGTAGAAGAAGAAGTACTACTAAGTGTTAAGGTTCTTCATTTTTATAGAGGATAATTTTATGCTACTAGAAATAAAGATTTAATTTTTGCCCACAAGGACTTTGTGCCTGGAAAGCATTAACAATAAGAAAAAGGAAGGTTCTATTCTTAGCTTATTTTGGCAACTAATCCAATTAGCAACAGTAGTTGATTGGATAGCCAACCAGCTGAAATGAACTTGCCTATAAATCTTATCTTTTAATAACTGCAGCAACTTCCTTGCATTTATTTTCTCTCTGACTTTTTTAGAATTCACGGTTTCCTGGTTACCTCCTAATATTTGAGACCCTATGTTGTTCTTTCGTTTCAAATCTGTCTGCTGCCAATATGCGACATTGGTGTCACCTTCTCTTTGGAAGAAGGTACTGGGCAGAAAGGGAGAGCATATAGCCAGGGCCTTTTTGATGGGAACCACTTCTAGTTGTCACTTCTCGATCCCCATCTGTTTTTATCTGCATGCAGTTGGTCCTCTTATTTGATACAACATCGTTCCCTCTCCCCTTTGCTTCTTTTCATCCCCCTTCCTTCTGCTATTTTTGGTCCATTATCCTAAGTCCAGGCTGATTTTCTTTTTTCCCCTATTTTCCTTTCCAACCTTGTAAAAACAATTATTTTCAATGTTGACCCTTCCTTATAGGGTGCCCACTTGCAGTGTATTCTTTCCTATTCCTCCTGAATACTCAGACTAAACAACAAGGGGTCAGAGCAATTTTTTATTTTTTTTAACAGGCCCTCAACTAGGGAGAAGCTAATTAATTAGCTGAGAGAGCTTCTCTGGGAGTAAGAGCAGGAGGACATGTTCCCACTAGGCTACCCTGCTTTGTATTTTAGATAGGATGCAACGTTTCACAACTTTATCACTTCTCTGCTGCAAACAAAGCCTGGTAAATTTTAGGGATCGTTTTCTTTCCACAGCTAAGCTCGATAAGGTCTCTGCAGTGGGTTTAAATCTTTCAAGGCTGCTGACGTCCCATGGGCACAGGAAAATCATATCTAGGTTTTTCTTAAGAACCTAGAAAGTTGCATGAAGGACCTCATTTTATCCCCTTACCGTCCAGCATTAGATATTGCATGATCGTGTAGCTAAAATGCTTTTCTGTACCTTTCCTCATATAGTTGAAATGAAAGATTAATTAAAGATATATATTAATTAAAGATATATATATTAATCAGCTCACCTGATACCTTGTTGATAATGTTAAAAACTGGGAAAAGGATAAGTCAGAAGCTTGAAAGAAAGGCATCTATGGTAATTAGCTACTTTCCATATGATACTTCAGACCTACCTCTAGCCAGGTCTACTGAAACCAAACTTGTCCTAGGTAATAATTCTGCTTGGCTCACTTTTAGGTGCCGGATTTGCAACCCCAGACTATGATTTGTGCATATTGCTACAACTGAAGTCAACGACAGCTGTGTTTAGGACATACGAAATACTACATAATGACACAGGCTCTGAAAAAATGGATCCTAGGCATCTCCCGTGCAGCACTTACAGATGGACTTAGCTACTGCATTCCTAATTTCTCCCTGCTTCAATTTCAATCATAAAACTTCATGTGACACGGACATTGTAGAAGGAAATTTCTGTTGCAGACCTACACAACAGTGATGAGCTCAGTGAGATGCTCATGGAGGGATTTGGGGCTGGTTTTGCAGTTGTTGTGACAGGACTTGAATAGCCCTCAATAACTTGGGCATAACGGGACCACACACTGAACAATGAAGGAAAAAAATACTGAACAGTACTGAATTCAATACTATTCAGTACTGAATAGTCCTGAATGAGGCAAGGGTTGTGAGGGGGGGAAAAAAACCCTGTTTTTGATTATGTAACCAAAACCAATCTCCTAATGTGCAGACAGGGAGTCCAAACAAAGCTTGCAGGGGCAACCTTTATTATAATTTCTGAATGCTTGCCTTTGCAGCCTTAAGAATGTTCTTTTAATGTAACTGTTTATGCGATAAAAAGATGAGAGAGAAACTAGGCCCATTAGTAGATGAGGAAAAGAATAAAATTAATGACAATTCAGAAATAACTAGAACTGATTCTACACTGGGGATCTGCCCCAGTTACAGCCCTCGGTGGCCAGCCACCAGCACACCATCAGCTATAGGAATCCACTGCACAAACAAGGAACTCTACTGCAACTTCTGCAGGCTGCTGAGATCAGTCAGAGGTGCATCAAGCAATTTATTTAACTTCTGTTTAGATTTATTCTGCCTAAACTCTTGTTACAAGCAGTACATAGGTAGCAACAGTGTCTGAAATTCTCACTGAGAATGCCCAACACACCTTTACAAATAAGGAGAACTCTGCTTTTTGAAGGAGAAAATCTGTTCATATAGTAAGAAAAATATGTATATGCAGCTATCGAGAGGTAATGCATACAGATAGTATGGGTATGCATATCATATGCATTATTTAATTAATCTGAATGGGCAGCTGATCTGCAAGCTATTTTGGAAGTAATGAAGATGTGTAGTGGTGGCAGGAAAATAAGTGAAAGGTGAAGAAGTTCCTTGTTGAAGGATTAAAACACGTGCTTACTTGGCTCACTGACTAATGAGAAGGTATCCATAAGAAATAACTAAAAGAAAATAAAGAGACTGTATAGTGATGTAAGAAGATGTTACAACAAAAGGATGAAAGTAGAAAAGAAGAAAACAAATGCAGAGAAATACTACAGGATGTATATACTATACGTCTGTACTACAGGACAACACCTGGGCCCATCAGCTGCTCTTTATTCATGGTAAAACCAGAAGGCTTGGTCCAGACAAAGGTTTCCGTTTGAGTTCTGAAGACAGCTCCCAGTGAAGCCAGACCCTGACTTTACATCCAAAAATGTAATTAAGATGGAGGGTCAATGAGCAGCACAAAGAGTTCATGGACAGTGGATGAGGACAAGGACATGGGCAGACAGGAGGGGAAGCAGAAAGCACAGCAGCGCGCCAGTTCCTTCCCTCCCTTTCAGAAGCATCTCCCTGCCAGACCTCCCTGTCCTGTGGGTATGCAGCAACACTCCTCCCATTTTCTATTTTTCTGGATGGCGGAGGCAGAAGCACAAATTTCAGAACATGTGTCCACAACCACTGCTTTCAGAACCTACCCTTTCTCACAACACGGGAATAATGAGGAAGCCAGGATTCTTTCTCGGCTTACCCTCCTTTTGGCATTGATCTGCATCTTGCTATAACCATAGCAAGATGAATAAGGGGAGACAACTGAAGGAGAACAAATAAGTGTTTTTATATTTTACATCAAGGAATAGGGGATTTTCATATCTTATACATGAGGAAGAACTCAGGAGTCTGCCCTTAAAATATACAAAAGCTGACAAGGGCTGTTGGCAGTGCTGGTGCAGCTGACAAGCCAGAGGAAAAGGTAAGGCTTACACTTGGTAGGATTAAATAAGATCAGTAAATTGCAAAGGCCTTGAATGCAGGGAAAGTGATTTGTATTTAATGCAATAGGTAAGACAGAGCCTATGATGGTTTTATGGCGAGAACAACAGCAGAGTGAAGGTTTCACTGCCTTTTGAAGCAGAAGAAGGAAATGGCAAGAAGGATGAAGAAGGAAGATTGCTGAAAGCAGAGGACCCAGTATAAGAATTCTTCTTTTTAATGGGAGAAAAAGGAAAGGAAAAAAAAGCTGGTATAATGGGAGAAGAATTTGTCTGTAGCGTGGAAGTGATGTACTCAAAGACAGCTCTGGCGCTGTGACACAGGTGACAGAGATCAGTTACAGCATCAACGACACCGTCTGAAACTGGAATAGTTTGAAACTGATGTTAACTCTTGCTCGCATTTAGTTCAATTTTACTGCAAGCTCTCTGAAAGAGGCGTTCAAAAGAGAGACTGAGGTATAGGTCTGCAGAGAAAAACAAGGCAGGAGACGAGTGACAGAGCTGTAAATCACTTCACAAGCAGATAGTTGTTGCTCTTGGGGTGAAAGAGACCACATGCAAACAGGCCTGAAACCAAACAAAGCTTTATGAACAGGAAGGAAGACAAAAGAAAAGAGTCAGCCTAGCACGGAAGACAAAAACACAAAAACTAAGGAAGGAAAAGATTTCTGAGAGAAGCATATGACTGACCGTGATGGCACTGGAAAGCAGTCGGATGGCCATGGTGCTAGAAAGCTTAAGGTGGCAGAAAGGCTGCTGACATGTTCAGAGTGGAACAAAGGTGGCAAAACCAGGAGTGATGGATGAGAACGGGTGACAAAGTACTGAAGCACGGGTATGC
>CM021702.1:35497746-35500246 GCA_011074415.1 Stictonetta naevosa
CGCCTGTCCTAGAGCGGCCCTGCCTCCAAACCCAGCACTGGCCAGGCCAAAGCCTGGCAAACAAAGCCTGGGCAGAAGGAGCACAAAGGCCACACCTTCAACAGCTACGTTATTGCAGAGTAAAATGGCGTGGCCGCTCAGGTAGCTGCCCATTTGTGGAGGTGCACAGCATCAGCCATTAGCTCTGGGCACTGTGGGCAGGCACACACAATGCGTGCGGACGCCTGCACCATCGGTGTTGAGAAGCTCCTTTGTTGGGTCAGCCAATAGTAGACAGGCCGGGCGAGGAGAGAGCTCCCCGGCCTTGCACCAGGCCGCCCACAGCCTCCTTGTGGCCTCCAGCCCCGCGCCATGGCACCGGCCTCTCCGCACGCCCAGCCTGTGCCTCCCAGGAGAGGTCCATGCCCAGGGGCCCAAGCCCTGCCAGCTTCTCCATCCACATCTGCTGAGGCCGGCGTGCGTTATGTGAAAGGTGAGCCGGCCACTGCAGCTACCAAAACCTGCTCTCCCTTTCCAGGAAAGTGGCTCCCGAATACTTTAATCCGATGAATAATTAGGAGGTATTGAGGAGGATATTAAATTTCGCAGCTACGCAGGAGCAGTGGGCTGTCCCTCGCTTATGTTTGCACATTTACAAGAGGCTCTCCAACAGTTCGAAGATCGTACACAAGGTAATTAATTTTACTTTCCCTGGTTCAGCATGCCAGGAAGCCGACTTGCTTGGGAAGGAGAGCAGGGAGAAGCTGCATGAGTGCAGCTGCTCCGAATCACCGCACAGACCTGCGCAGGGGAGGCGGTGGAAGTCACACTTAGATCACTTCCCGGACAGCAGATAAACTGCATACGCAAAGGCAGAATAACAGGTAATGAGATAGAGCGATGACTGAGTGCATGACGTCTGCAGTACCTCAGCTCATCTTCTGGGCTCTGGTCAAGCACAGCTGCTGACTGGTCACATTTCTGCATCCTTCCCACTAAAAAATTAATCTGAGCAGTACAAAGACTTCTGTTTTCACAGTTGCCTTTATTTTTCTGTCTGTCGGAATCTGGTCTCGTGACTGTGCTTACCTAAGTAAATACGACTCGTAAGCATGCCGAGTGACATCACGCACATCTCAGACTGTCACTTGCTGCGTACAAACGAGCTCGGAGCTGCTGCTGCTCGGAGCCCTCGCACCAAAGAAGCCGAAGCACAGCAAGCTGAAATCTCCATGGAGCTGCGCGGCTTCTGCCGTGGTTACTGCAGCACAGGCAGTTTCATTTAAGAAGTCGTAATGACATGCTTGAACACATTAAAATCTGCATTTCCGTCCGATCATGTGTTCTAATTTTTCAGCTGATTTGATAGTCCCATCTCAGTTTAGGGAACCTGAGGAGCCATCGCTCCATTTTCCAAGAGGACTGTATTACTTTCACCATAGGAGTTGCGGTGGTTTTTCTGTGTTTGCTTGTGAAATTTTCTTAAGCTTACTTTTCACACTGGAATATTCTTCGGTCTTTCGGAGTAAATTCAACTCTACCCAATTTAATGTCATATTTAATTAATATTTATTTATTGCATATATGCATTTTCCCCTGTATACTGAAACGCACCCTGGGTAAATAAGACAGGTTTCTACATCCTTGCCTTAAATTGCACTGCCTGAATCACAAGCAGTGATTTGGTAGACTCAGCTTGCTGCTAAAAAAGCAAACTATTTCTTCAACACAAACAAGCCCAGTCAAAGAAGCTGAATGCTGCCAGACTGCTCTTCATTATGGCCACGTCTGACCCAGCACTCCCAGTTGGAGGGGATTCCAGCAGCTTTCCACAGACAAATAAACAGCAAATACTTATGGGGGACAGCCTTGTAGAACTGATTCCTTAATCAACAGTTAAAGAAGCAAATTGGATTTGCCCTATCACAAAAAAATTAATTCCAGATTGCAGTTATTGTCTTAAGTACAAGAGAGTTGTCTTGTAGGTTTGGCTGGATAATTTCATTTTAAAAGTATCTCTAAAATTTGCCATCCCACGGGGTTTGTGGTTTTCTCCATCATTATATAACTGTAAACTTCTGGATGTTAAAGATTGGATAATTTCTTTCAGATGGCCTGGCCTCCACAATACTTGGATGCTATGGATGAGAACCAATTAGTTGCCAGGAGTAACCAGCAAGGGTTAGAAACAAGACAAAACGCTAGAAAAGGCATAACAAGTTTTCGATTGAATAATTTTTTCCTAGTTACTTAACACTTTCCATTCAGTCTTTTATTTAAATGCCTTGTAATTAGGCTTAAGAATATTTAATTTAACTTAGTTCAACACCAACCAAAATTTACTGTTGGCCTAGAGAACTTGTAAAATAAACGGTGGTATGGATTTTCCTGATACCAGGTGTCGTCTTCCCTTCCTTAGCACATATCCCATTTTAGTAAACTCTGATTTTTGAGATTTTTAAAGATGTGGGTCATTCTTGTTCTCCATCTTGGTGCTGAGCAGGGTTCCACAGCCCCGGCA
>CM021702.1:35505246-35507426 GCA_011074415.1 Stictonetta naevosa
ACTCCTTCCGCTAGCTGGGCCCATGCTACATGTCTTACAACAACACAAATGTAAGCCCCTTCCTTTCCACACATGTTAAACTCATTTCCTAGTGAATTATTGGGAAAACACAACACTATCCTTACTGCTGTGCTCAGATGATGCAGTTTACTTTATGCTCTTCTGGCACCACGGCCACACGATGATTGGCTCTGTGTAATTTTCTGGCTGTGAAACTTTTGCTGAAAGTATCACGGATTTTTTTTTTTTAATTTGCCTCTAGCCTCAGCATACCAGGATCTACAAACACCACAGAACAAATATATTCCCCTTCTACATAACAAATGCTATTTACACTCTGGATTTTTTCCATCTCTGAGCAATAAGGAGGGTTCGTTCAGTAACAAAATAAAAACTAGGACCGAGCTGGCCGTATTCTGTTTCAACTAAGCTGACACGCCAACAAACTAGCAAGCTTTCTTCAGCTTAAAATGTTAATGAACCAAAACAGTTAACAGAAAAGTCAAATCACTGAATCTCGTAAAATCCAGAGTACCCCTCAGCCCATAAAATTCTCCAGCTTCAGATTTTTTTCTAAAACGCAGTTACATCTTTATTTTAATAGAGTATTAATAATGCCAGTATAATGTTGTATTATATATAGTTTTGACCACAAGCATTTTTGTGAGATTTGCTGTTAAGATAAACAAACAAGAGGAGCTTGTGTTCTGGCAGTTTGACCGAAGTGAATGGTTCTCATTTTCTTGGAGCGCGAGCCCTGGAAGCGCTGCCAAGCGCAGGTTAAGCTCCCCGAGATTTCACTTCCTGTAGCCCTGCTTGTCAATCACTTCCTGGCATCTGCGGTGACAATTTCCATCCTCGGAGCTGGGAATTTCCATCCCTCCCAGCCCAGCTCCCTCCGCCACCCCTTCGCCCGGGGACCCCGAGTCCTCAGCGTGGCCACCGGCCCCCAGCAGGGCCCTGACGCTCCTGCGCCGCCGCTGCCTCTGCGCCCACCCCACTCAAATACCTCTGCTCTCCCTGCATAGATCATAAAAGAAGCTTTATTAAAGCTATTTCTACCACTTTGCTTCACAGGTTGTTTTTTTTAATTATCTGCTGTCTGAGAGTAATTATTTACTTCCTGTAAGCTTGCGTACCAGAACTCTGAGTTTGAAAGATTTTTCCATAACCTAATCCAATTCATCAAAGGCATCCTAACAAAATTACAGGCTCTGGCAGTATCTTTGCTTTTCACCTGATAAGGCTGCAACAGAAGCACAGGATGGTTTGTATCAGGGTACCTCCTGTAGTATAGTTTTTGACAGCTTTGCTCAAATCCCTTCCCCCTCTTTTCCTTTCTCACAAAAGCATGCTATTTCATTATTCCTTCCTACAGTAGTCATGAAATGCTTTTGGCTTCCTACAAATAATCAAGTATTATGCAGGAAAAAAAAAAAAAAGTGTTACAGAAGTCTCATCTAACACATTGGGGATTTGCTTGAGAACAATGGTTCGAAGATGCATGGGAGTGCACTCCTCCGGCAGCAACGCAGGTATTTACACAATTTCATTAACTGTGCCTCGCGCACTGATTAAGAGCAGGGATTAAGAGAGGACGATGTAAATGGCATGGCTGAGGTGGCCTGAGGAAAAGAGAAAGAAAAGGAGGGAAGGAAGAAAGCACAAAGTGCTGTTCCCGGGGCTTCGGCGAGCTCGGCGCTGCTGAATTACATGCATTACTTTCCTTTGCCATTTTCTCTTGCCACCCTGCGCCCCGCACGCTGCACACGTGTGGTCCGAGCAGCACACACATGTGGTGTGTGGCGTCCTCCCCTTCCTGGCGCTCACGGTGGCGGTTTGCTTCCTAAGAGCAGAGGTGTTCCCACCTGTGCGCTTGGAAAGCCAATCTGCCTACCTCTGTCCGCAAATGTATCCCTCGCAGCAATGCCCATTAATCTACAATATACCACATTCTTAAGGAGGAAAAAAAAAAAAAAATCAATGCCGGGTTTCTGATAGAAATTTTTTAAGGAACTGGTTACCCAGGAAAGTCGTAATTTTTTCATATGCTTTAGACTTGGTGGCACCGACAGGACAATGAGAGCAAAAGAGCAGCGGAGGTATTTTAAGGTCTGTTCTTCAGCAGTTGTGCACACATCTTAGAGGAAAATAAGAATTAAAAAAAAAAAAAAAAAAAG
>CM021702.1:35507526-35510026 GCA_011074415.1 Stictonetta naevosa
AATTAAAAAAAAAAAAAAAAAAAGAGCCCAAACTGCTCTGTTTTCATTGCATTATGCAGATGAAATGACAAGTTGTCATTTAAGAAGTTAATAAACAGTCACCATTTTGCAGGTTATCCAAATGCTACTGAATAGAAAACCTTGGATCCCTAAATGATGTGTAATTAAAATTATTTAAAAAATCCTCCTTGACAGGCCAGGGCTTAGCCAAAATGTAAATGACATTAAAGAAGACAATGAATTTAATTTTATTTAATGTCCCTTTTTGCAGATCCTCATTTACATAGCATTTTTAACAAAAGCGTTGACCTTATAAATGCTGGCATTTGTACAGCTTCTGCAGAGTTGGATTTAATCATGCTTTCGCAAAGCCATAAGGGAAAAAGCTTTAAGTTCTCTGGTTGGATATGGAGTAGGAATAAAAACATTGGGACTGGTCAAATGTTTATCCTCCTTGCTTCTGAAAACAACCTGACAAGAAGATGTAAAGGTCTAGGGAATAACCCATTGCTGTTTGTAAGGCTTGGTAATAATCATACATAATCGTTTGGAAATATAGCTAATAAAAAATATAATGAGTGTTCAGCAAAATCGGCATTAGGCCCAAATTACATGATATTAATACTTGAACAGGTGCAGAAAGGCGCTTTAAATGAGGTAAATGAATAAAATGTCCCAGAGCACAACTGTGTGCACTGACAAAAAGTCAATCACATGAATAATTCAGTGCCTAGGACTGCCAGCAAAGGTCGGCTTTCGGTGACCTTTGTGACAGGAAGTGAAAGGAAACACTGTTGACTAAAAAAAAACTCCAATCAGTCTTCAGCTACCGCTCCACAATCACTTTAAAGGTGTAAACCTGGAGTATAAATGAATTAAAGCTCTTCCCCGGGAACCTGGTGTAAAAACCCCCTCGCGCGAGCAGTCGACTCCTTTGCTGAAAATCATCTGAAATTACAGACAGCGAAAGGTTAAGGGGGTGTCTCCCAGCGATGTCAATTATGTACAAAATCTGAGGTCAGCCGAAAAGTATTTTAAGAGCCTACAGGATTGAAATTTTGTAACAGCTGTTAAATATGACAAAACTTTTTATTCCCCCAAACTAAAGCTATTCCAAACTCCGTATGAAAGAAATGGGATAAACAGATGTCTGGCTTCCATACAGGAAAGTAGGACACACTTGGAATGATAAGTCTCCTAAACTCTATAGAATAATGCCAGATTTATTGGGGAGGGGGGCATTTACTGCCCACGGAGATGCCAGCGAGCAGTAGGACTGTGATAGGACCATCTGGAAAAGCGGTGCAGAGCATGCTACCGCAACACGCTGCAAGCACATCCAGAGCGCACGGGCAGACCTGCCACTGCCTCGCTAGTGAGCTGCCACTTCATGTTTGGATAGTAATGTAATCCTGCCTTCCCTGCTCCTCCACAATCACTCTTTTCAGTTTTCAACAGTTGGACACCGAGCCTTCACATACATTCAAGCCAAACAAGGAAAGGAAAAGGCAGGAGGATGTATCTTACCAGGAATTTCCATACCTTCTAATAAAATATATTCTGATGGCACGGAGGAATTATTTTAGCGCACAGTGTGGTTTTGGTTTAGCAGTTACTGCGGCATCCTGTAATCATTTACAGCCATTGGAATGTATGGGTGAAATAGGATAGATTTATCTGTTCATAGTTGTGATATGTAGACAATGGGTGTTCCTAATGAGGAACATCTGCTTTTGTGTTTTCCCAGAAAACATTATTCCACTATGAAAATGATACTCCCATCCTTTTCAGCAACACCGCAAAGAAAATATGGGCCTTTTCCTTTCTTTTATTTGCTTTTCTTTGGGTCAATCTAATTTCCCAGGGACACTTTTTCTGTGGCATCTTTTTACTGACTGCACTGCAATTTATGGGGGGTTTGTTCTTTAATCCGTGAGTTACTGTGCTGTATGAATAGCCCTGATATGCTAGAAGATACTTAAACGTATACAGTAATAAAAGCATATATACACAGCCATGCTTCGTGAGAAAAATCAGGTCGACATAAATAAAAATTCGGAGTGAATTAAAAGGTCAGAGAGGCACGCGACATATGAAACTGTTTTCAAGGCCTTTGATTTTGTTTTTGCATTTAAAGCCCATCGCAGGATTCAAATGTACAGTTACGTAAGTTTATTTAAAATATCCTCATTGCTGACAGATTTTTATTCCTGAGGTGGAAAAAAAAAAAAAAAAAAAAAAGAAGTTTTTTTTTCTTTCATTTCTTTTTTTTTTTCCTTTTTTTCCCAGTGTGATAAACAATTCAGACTATCACAGAGACTCCTAGTGTGGGCTGGAACAAATGGGTGGCCATAGATCTCAATTCAGGATTGAATTATTGGTTTGTATCCTGAGGACAAATATGCCTTATCTGGTCAAAAGCTGCTAAATGTATCCAAAGGACAAAAGGATCTAGTGAAGCATATTGTATATAATTTTTTTTTAAGCCCACTAACCAAGC
>CM021702.1:35515026-35525673 GCA_011074415.1 Stictonetta naevosa
ACTGCTAACAATGATTTTTCTCCGGTAAAAAGGCAGGGCTGGGAGCACGGCTCAGTGGGCTTTGAGCACGGGCTCCGACAGATGGCGCGGGGCCGGAGGGCCGCGCCGGGGCGGGCTGCGGGCACCGGGGCCCGGCCGCCGCCACCCCGGGGTGTCCGCGCCTGGGGGGGCCGGGGGCGGCCGGGCTCGGGGCGGGCGGCGGGCGGCGGTGCTCGGCGTGGCAGCCCGGCTCGTGGCGGTTGTTACTTCCCCCGTGACGAAGCCACGTATTTATAAGTGATTTATTTTTTATTTTGTAGCACAAACAGAAATCCATAAACTGTCGGTTCAGCGCCATTGCCTCTTTGATCAGGCACCGGGCTATTTTTTCTCCCCCGTCAGGGAGGGGAGATGAAAAGCCTTTCCTTCCAGCCCCGGTTCTGCCGCAAAGCTCCGGAGCTCAAACGAACAATAAAAGTGCGCTTAAAACGCGTCCTCTTTACTCCTTTATTCATCGGTAACGAAACTTCTAGCTGCCTATGGAAGCCTCTTAATTAGAGTACTACGGCGATTTCCGAAAACATTTACCTCTTATATACAAAGGAAATAAAACCGCATTGTCAACTCGAGAGCGCTCCAGAGTTTACAAGGGCTCCTCTGTAACCTATTGAAATAATTATCGGAGGGCACGACGCCTCGGTCTTTGTCAGAGGGATTGTGCCGCGCCTGGCAGCCCCGCTCTGCCCCGAGAGGAAATCCCACTATTTACTGCTGGGGGCTTTTAGGGCAGCACTGGAGGAGCCCCGGGAAAGTTGCGGAGGGGCGGGGAGCGCGGCCGTGCCGTGCCGCCTGCGCCGAGCCCCCGGCCCGGCTCCGGTCCTCCCGGTGCCGCTCCCGGTGCCGGTGGCGCTGGGACAAGGTCTCGGCTCTCCTTGCCCGGGGCCCGGAAAGTTAGCAGGAGGCATTCCGCAGGCTAGCCTCAGCCGGCAGCGAGAAAACACGCCGGGGGTGTTAAAAACGGCGGCTCGGTGGAATGGTTTTAATTTCCATCTCTGGTATCTGATTTCCAGAGCACTGTAAATTATGCCCCGTTCTCACCTCCTCCTTCCCCCCCACCCCTCCCCAAAAAAATAATAAAAAAAATCTTGAAATGTCTCTCCGAAAAAAAAAATATAAAGTTGATTAAATCCAAAGGCAACAAGGAGCTTTCTGTCTTTAATTGCTGAGGAGCAATGCTGATAACATGTAGTTATCATCGGAAAAGTTGACCAAGACAGGTTAAATAATTTAATAAGGAACTGCTTGTAATTATGTTATTTACAAGGTATGACAGAGGTTTGAGGAAGAAACAGAAGCTGATCTCAGGGAAATGGACGGGTTTGGGTGACCCCTGGAGCATGGAGTTTGAATTATGGAGATGGGGGGCTGAGAGGTGAATATGGACTAGAGGAGAACAAGCTGACTTTTCACCTCAGCACATTTAACTTTTAAATCCAAATAAACGTCTCGCGTCACTAGATCACCGCATTATAAAAGAAAAGGACTAATCACGGCCAGCTTCCGAGCGCCTGGCACGAGGACTGCCCTTCGCTCACCGAGGGAAAACATCGCCAACAAAAAAAGTTACAGGGGGAAAAAAGTGCGCCGAAAAAGAAATCCCAGCAACTCGACGGGGCTTTTCCCTTCCTCTACCCCTCGCTAAATTAATTAGACCGAACGCCTGTCCTCGTGACGTTGCATTAATGCTACACACGCTGCTTTACGATGCAAACGCTGCCCGCAGCCCCGACACGGAGCATCCCCGGCCCGACCGCCCCGCGCAGGTGGCCGCGCTCCCGGGGCGCTCCCGGCCGAGGGGACAAGGCGCAGCGGGGGCCCGAGCAACGAGGAGAGAGGAAACTTTCTCACCTGTTTGGTCATGGAGTCGATGAGGCGAACGTAGAGGTCCTGCTCCGTCCGGACTCCTGCAGGCAAGCAGAGACCCCCGTTAGCCGCTCGCCACCCCGGAGCCACCCCGAGAGCGCCGGGCCGGCCACCCTGCTGCCGCCCGCGGGGCGCAGCCGGCCAGTAAAAAAAAAAAATAAAATAATAATTAAAAAAATTTAAAAAGAGAGAAAGGAGAGGGGGCCTGCCCACGGGGCCCCACGCGTGGGCCGGGGCGCGGAGCCCGCCGTGCCCTGGCGCGGTAATTACCGCTAATTCGCCCCAAGTCCCCGCAAAGTGCCGTTCTGCCGGAGCGCCGATCGATCCCCTTTTTTACTTTCCACTCGAAGGCCGGCCGGTTAATCATGTGAAGTACCATCGACTTATCGATCGGCCCCGGTTTGTTTTCCTGCCGTGCGCCCCGCCGTTCCCTCGCCCACCGTGCGCGTCCCGGGGAAGGCCCGGGAGCAGCGAGCCCCGCTTTCCCGGGGGCACACGGCCGTGCGGAGGGGGGGGGGAAGGCCGACTTACCGTTGCTATACAATAACTGAAGTTTATAATGAATCCCATTGTTAGTTTTTTCATTGTTTGGCTCCTGCAAGCAACGATAAATAATTACATTTAGCACGAAAAATCAGCGTTCACCTTCTCCTGCCCAGCATCCCGCTCGGCCCTGCAGCGGCTCAGCACCGCGCTGGGCAGCCCCGAGCCCGCAGCCCCTTTGCGGGGCGCTGCTGATGTCCCGAGCCCCGCACCTCCAGCCGCATCCCCGCCCGCCCAGCGGCCCGGCCCGGTCCCCGCACGGCCCCCGGGTCCGGTGCCGGTGCTAACGGGGCCCGCACGTGGTGCCCCTGGAGTCCCGTCCGAGCCGGTCGGGTTTAACTCGAAGCGAAAATCATCTCCGGGCAATTACAGCGCGTATAGGGGAGGGGGACAGAAAAGGAAGAGAGACGGACTTACTTTCTCTTTCTCCACAAAGTCCACAAAAGCTGTTCTCTCAATCTCCACTGGCTGCCCCTGCCTGTCGTACAGAGCTAAGACGAAGTGGAAAAAATTGGATTTTCTGAGATTGGAAGGCGGCTGTTTCTCGAAATGCGCCCGAGCCAGCCCCACGCCGCTGCGGGAGAAAACAAGACAAGGCGCGGGTGAGAGCGGCCGGGCGGCGGGGAAGGGGCGCGGGGAAGGGGCGGCCGCGGGGCTGCGGAGCGGGGGCGAGGGCGGCTGCGGAGCAGCGCCGGGGCCGGGCCGGGCCGGGCCGGGCCGTGCCGGGCCGGGGGAGCGGGGGGGGACGTACCTCTGGGCGGCCGTGTTAGCATCCACTACCCCGGCGGTATGCATCCACGAGCGGACCGGGTTCATCCCGCTGCCCAGCGGCTCTTCTTTCATGGTCGTCCCGCCTCTTGGTATATTTTCCTGAATCCCAAACATTAAAACAGATTGGGGCGAGACCAGCTCCGAGCCAAAAGGGGTTCAAGCTGAGGGAAATGTCAGATGCGGGGCGGGTTGATCGCCGCTGGATTTTCTCGCTCGCTCGCTCGCTCGCTCTCCCTCTCCTTGGCGACTGGAATACAAGAGATGACTTTACTCCCTGTGAGCGGCAGGAGAAAAGCCCAGTTCGAGTCTCGCTTCCTTCTTCAGGCTGTCCTGTATTGGCACGACATAAACAATTTACTGAGTACTTCTGTGCAGCGAGTTGGATGGCGTTCCAGCTTGGTGGGTGAAAAAAAAAAAAAAAAAAGGAAAAAAAAAAAAAAAGAAAAAAGGAAAAAAAGAAAAAGTGTAACTACGGCCGGCGACACTGCGAGGCTTTTTTTTTTTTTTTTCGAAAGAAAAAATTTTTTTTTGTTTTTTGCAGGCGCGCTCAGCGCGGTGTCATCCTAGTGAAAACGGCGTCAAAAAAAAAAAAAGCTTCGGGACACTGCTGAATCGACCACTTCTGGCGAGGCTTCTCCCGCTCCAAAAGACAAATAAACGCAAAAAAACGACCGCCGCGGAGGTGTTCCCGGGCACGGGAGAGCGGGGCGCGGGCCCGTGGCGTCTCGCGGAATGGACGGCGGCGCGGAGCCCGGCCCTCCCTCCCCCAGGAGCGCCCTTCCCGGGAGCCGGGCCCCGCCGCGGGAGCCGCGCTGTCAGCGTGACGCGGGGGGCGGGGCCAGCGCCATATATGGACCGGCACGGCACGGCACGGCTCGGCTCGGCACGGCTCGGCACGGCGCGGCCCCGCTGGGGGGGGAGCGGGGGGCGCGCGTGGCTGGCCCCCGGGCTGGCCCCCCGGGTTATCTCCCCCGGAGCGCGGCTCTCCGAGAGGGGCAAGGGGTGCGGGCTCGGCACGGCTCGGCACCGCTCGGCACCGCTCGGCACCGGGGGGCGCAGGCGGACCCCGCCGGGGGGCGCCCAGGCACCTGCGGCGGGAGGGGCCGCCCCCCGACGGGCCGCGCCGGGACAGGGCAGGGGCCGTCGAGGGGCAGCGGGACGGGGCCGGGGGTCGCGGTGGACAAAGGGGGCCCGGGGTCGGGGCGCGGCGCAGTCCCCGGGGGTCGCCCGCAGCTGGAGAGCCGCCCAGGCACAGGGGGACACGCGTGCACGGAGGGACACGCGTGCACAGATGGGCACCCGCACACAGATACACGCGCAGATGTAGCCACGCACACAGATGTACACGCACAGATGTGCACACGCACACAGATGTAGGCAGAGGCACGCGCGCAGTTGTACAGAAATACGTATGTACACACAGATGTACACGCGTGCACGCACACAGTAGCACCCCCACACACACTTACACACATATATACACACACCCGCACACGCACCCACGCCGCGGCCGGCCATGCCCCGAGCCTCCTCCCTGGCTCCTGCCCACGGCCCCGTGTACACGGACACGCGTGTGTGTGTATGTGTGAGTGTATCTGTAAGTGTATATGGGTGTGTATGTGTGTATAAGTGTGCATGTGCCCGGCGGCCGCAGCCCAGCACCGCCCTGGGCGGCGAGCTGTTTCCTCCCGGTTTGGGTCAGGGTTTCCTTTTTTTTTTTTTTTTCCCCCCTTTTTATTATTATTATTATTATTATTTTTGGGGGGGGAATTGCCAAGGTCCGTACGTTAATATTTTAATTAATCGGTGAAAATCGAAGTCCGATTCGTGTTATCAGGAGACCCCCGATCCTTTCTCCAAGGGGCGAGAAAAAAAAGATGTGTTAGAAAGCAATCTATTTTGCTGGTGTTGGGGGTTAATGACTATTGCCAAAGATAAGTGAATTATCAAAGCTGTTGCTCTACCCGATCTCAAAATCCATTACATTGCTGGCCGTCTAATTAAATACGTAAGTATAATAAAATCATATTTTATGACTATTTGAGGGTAATGAGATTAGTCTTTAGAAGCGATCGCCACATATTAAAGATGCCACTGTCTATAGAATGTTAATAACCTTAAATCAAAGTGTATGGAAACTATTCATGAGAAATTAAAAGAAAATTCCCGGATTCATAATCAGCCCGGAGCTTTAGAGTTGCAGGAGAACACATTACCCAGGACGCGACAGGGGCACGGCGGAGGGACGGAGCCAAGCGAAGTTCGCACCCGGAGCGGTGCCGGGGCGCTCCCAGCCCCGCCGCCCGGGGGCTGCGCCCGGGGGCCGCGGCCGCCGCTGCCCCGATCCGGGGAACGAGCGCTCCTAAAAACGAGGCGAGAGCGGCCGGCCGCGCTCTGATTGTGACACATTTCCTAAAACGCACCGAACAAAGCCGAAGTTGTTCCTTCCCCGCGCTAACGAAAGCGTAATGCCTAAAATCATTTACAGTAGCTTTAATTCAGATTACACGCGCCGAGGCGATTTAAATCTGATTACCAAATTAGGAGGTTTTAAAACAAATCCTTTTAAATCTGATACTGTTGACTAAAGAGGGAAAAAAAAAAAAAAAGTTCCATAAGCCCATCACATAAGGTAACGATCCTGCCCCAGAAAGAAAGGGAGTTTTAAACCTTTTTGACAACAAATGCAGCTGCCCCACTATTTTGGACGATATTAAGCGAAAATGAATGCAAATCTGTGTTCAGAAGCCATCTGGCCAGAAATAGGGGAATCAGCTGCTCTTCACAACAGGCTCTGAGGCTGAATCTATTTCAGCTCATTTTCTAGATCATCTGGTCCTGCACCCAAAGCGTGGAAAATACGGTCTTTATCATTCACCAACTTTATCTTTTTTTTTTTTTTTTTTTTTCCTTTTTTTTGTGTGTGTCACTCCACGGCTGGCTGCGAGCTCCGCGCAGGAAGAAGAAACTCGCTCGGGATGGCTCCGTGCTCGCCCCGCACCGTCTCCAGGCGGGCATTGTTGGGAGCAGCGTCCCCCCTCCGCACCGGCGCAAGTTCTCCCCTGGCCGGCGAGGCAGGGGAAGGCCGACAAGGGGAGGCCGACAAGGGGAGGCCGGGCCCCGCCGCTGCCTCCCGCAGCCCGAACGGCGGCGGGGCCCGGCCCGGGGCCGCCCCTCCGACCCGGGACCTCCCCGGCAGTTTTGAGGCAAGGCGAAGCGGAGCGGAGGCCGGGGAGGCCGGGGAGGCCGGGGAGGGGAGGCCGGTCTCGCCCCGAGCACCTTGCGCGGAGCAGGCGGCGGGCAGCGGGGCCCCGGTCGCGGCCCGGCGCCGGGCGGGCAGGGGGTGTGAGCGGCTGCCGGGGGCGGCCCGAGCCCTCCCGGCTCCGCGGCCCTCCTCCTCCTCCTCCTCCTCCTCCTCCTCCTCCTCCTCTCCTCCTCCTCCTCCTCCTCCTCCTCCTCCTCCGGCGCGCCGCGCCAAGTCTCCCTTTTGTGTGAATTTACGGGGTGAGGCTTCAGTGATCCCCCCGCAAATTTGCATTTAAATAGCGACATCAAGCGATTCGCGTGCCACACACCAGTGGGCTCCCAGATGTCACGGCGGAGCCGGTCAGATGGCCGCAGCCCAGCTGTCCCCCGGCGCAGCCCCGCCGAGAGCCGCCGCTCCCCGGCCTCCGCGCCCCGGGCGCCCCGGCGCTGCCGGGCACCGCCTGCCGCGGCCCGGGAGGGGAGGGAGAGCCCCGCACGGCCGCGATAAATCACGCCTCGCATCCCTGCCTCCTCCCGCACCGCACGGCATAATAACACATAATCACACACTGTACATGGATCGCGCAGATTAAAATTGATAGCCTCATTTCCACAGCTGTTATAGGATTCTCCTAAACTTTATTATTATTATTTTTTTTTTCCTCCTCGGGACAATCCTCTCGGGACTATTATCTTAATCATTTCACATTTTTCCCCCTGATAGAAAACGCCGCGTTTCGATGGTTTAAATCACGCAACTTGGAGCCCGGCCTTCCCTGGCAGGGCGCTGCCGCCCGGCCCGCGGGGGCTCCCCGCACCTCTCCGCACCGCTCCGCACCGCTCCGCATCCCTGGGCAGGACCGGGCCGGGCCGGGCCGCTCTCGGTGCCGCGGGCCGGGGGCAGCCCGGGGACCGGGGGCGTCCTGCCGGCCTGGTGCGCACTTGCGGCGCGCCTATTTCAGTTTTATTGTTCGAAGGCGCCTTCATCATTAACGTGCTCGGTTCCAGGAGGTGTAATTTATGCCCGATTTAAGCGAAACAAATCTCCGCTAACTCTTGTTTCCTGTGCACCAGAACAGTGATAAATTCGCTTTTTCGGGTATTTTCGGCAGAGCGGCGGATGCCCAGGTAACTCGGCTCCGCCGCTGGACGGGCACCTCCCGGCCTCGGTGCGAGGGGCGAGGCGCAAGCTCTGCAGGGGCGCAGCGCCGGGGGCTCCTCGGTCCCCGCTGCGCGCTCCCCGCGCGGCCCCGCTGTGCCCGGTGCCCTGGGCACGCCGGGACCCCCCTCCCCGACGGGCCCCCAGCGCCCGCCGAGGGCAAAGCGGCGGGGCGGAGGCAGGGGGGAAGGAGGCTGGGAGGCCCCGCGCAGCTGCCCGCACCCGCGCAGCCTCCCCGCAGGGCTGGAACCTCTCTCCGCCCGGCCTCCCCCGCCGGCCTCCCGGTGCGGGTTCCCCGGCGTGGGCCGGTTTCGGTCCTGCCCCGGGTGGGCGCCCTGCAGCCCCCCATGTCCCCTCCATCGGGGCCCGGCCGGGCTCTGGGCTGCGCGCCCCGGAGAGGCCGTCGGGCGGGCCTCCGCTCGCGAGGCCAGGATGTGCAGTCTCCCGAGGGGAGGCCGGCTGCCCCGCTCCGCACCCCGCGCAGCCCTCGGCGAGGCGCATCGCTCCCCCCGCCCCGGCCCCGAGGCCGCAGGGGGCTGGCGCGCAGGGGCCGCGCAGGAGCCGCGCAGGCCTCGGGGCAGCCCCGCAGCCCATCGGTGCCTCTCCTGAGCCCTTCCCGCAGCCCTGCGCGCCCCGGGGCCGGGCTGCGCGGGGAGGGGGCGCAGCGAAGGGCCCCCGTCGGGCCGCGGTGCGTTACCCAGCCCGGCCCCGCGTGGGTCCGGGCGTTTTCCCCCTTGGCGTCCCCGCCGTTGTTAAACCGGGAATTTGTCCCTCAAACAAAACCGCTCCGACTTCGGCCGTGCCCGCCCGCGGCCAGCCCCCCCCCGGCCGGCCCCGCTCCGGGCTCAGCGCGGGGTGCGGAGCGGGTGCGGAGCGGGTGAGGAGCGGGGCCGCGGGGAGCTGCGGCCGGCCGGGTCCTGCCGCGCCGCCGGCACAATCCGAAGTGAGTCCGACTGAACAAACAAGGATCGATCAGATAATTTCAGATATTATAATTGGCTTTAATTAAACACACTTCGTTCTAATTAACTCTGAAATTTTAGCATGCTTTGGGACGTTGGTGTCTGATTTGATATTGTCAGTCCAGATGTCCTAATAAAATTCAATCCTCCACTCAAGACTTCAATATTCACTAAGAACAAAATGCAAATTAAATGTAAAACCTAAAGTATCGCCAAAGGTATAATCAAGAAAGGTGTCTCAAAACTTCTCACTTTTTATTACGCAGTAGTTAGAAAATGCAGATTACATCCTAACAAGACCTCTCCTGAATAATATAAACTTTAACTCTTTCCTGCTCGGGGCTTGCTCTCCCCGACGCTCTGCCCTGCGGGGATTCGGGAGCTCCGGATGCCACCGCACGGCTCGGCCCGGGGCCGGGATTGGGGTCGGGGCCGGGGTCGGGGCCGGGGCCGAGGCCGGGGTCGGGGCTCCGGCCCCGCAGGACGCGCCCCGGTCCCGGGAGGCAGCGGGAGCCCCGCGGCCGGGCCATGCTGCGCGGCGGCCGCTGCCCGGGCCAAACTTTGGGCTCCGTGGGCAGCCGGCAGCGCCCACCCGGCACCCCCGGGGCCGCGGCACGGCCAGGGACAAGCGGGGACACCGGGCACCGGCACCGCGCACCGGCACCGCGCACCGGGGAAACGACCCCGCCGCCTGCCCAGCCGCCGGCCGCTGCCGGGCCGTCTCCCCGCGGGCGGCTGCGGGCCGGTGAAGCCCTCCTCGCCCCGAGGGCCGCTCCGCAGCCGCGGCCGGTCCGAGCTCCTCGGGGAGCTCCGCGGCCCCGCTGCTCCGCCGCCTCCCGAGCCGGGCGCCCCGCTGGCCGCAGCCCCGCTCGGTGCGCGGAGCCCGGCGAGCGGCGATCGGAAAGGAGGCTATTCCCACATTAAACGTTTGTATGTTTTCCATGCTAATGGAGTCACTTAAAGCTGTTGCTAATTTAACTTTTTTAAAAGGCCACAGCGCGGTGATTTGCATTTTCTTTAGGATATTGAAATGAAGGGAAAACTGCTGGGCGGTGAGGCTGCCCAGAGCATAGCTGGGGGCCATGCAGAAATAAAAACAGAGAAAGAAAAGAAGAAAGAAAGAAACTGCCTTCTCTCCTAGACTATTAATAAGCAATTTGTCCCGCTGAAATTTACATGGCAAAGACAAACGTGCCGGGCGCCCGGCTGCTGCCCGGCCCCGCCGCCTCGGCCCGGCCGGGTCCCCGCGGGGCCGATGCGGCTCCAGCATCTCCCCCCGGCCTCCGCATCGCCTCGCAGCTCCGCAACCCCTCCGCACCCATCAGCACCCCGCAGCCGCCGACCTCCGCGCCCCGGGGCCGGGTGCCGGCGGGGTCCCCGAGCGCTGCGCGCCGCACCGCGCCCTGCTGCCGGCGAACAACAAGTGCCGAGCTCGCCACCTCTCCCTCTCGCCGGCTTCCCCCTCTCGGCGCAGAGGAGGCGGCCGTGGCTCTAGCGTGGGGACGGTGTGCCATCTACAGGACGCTCCCCGCCCGCCGGCCCCGGCTCTCGGCGGTCCCCGGCCGGCTGCTGCGCCAACTTTTGGGCAGCGCCTTCAAACTTCGCCGCTTATTCAAGGGCGCAGCGCCGCCCGCAATTTTGAGACGTTCGATTAAAAGCCGGGGAACGCAAAGATAACGCGGTTTGATTTGTTAGTCCAACGCCGCGATTTGAGAGTCGATGTCCCCAAAGACCAGGCTAGCTTTTTCCCTTTATTTATTTTTATTAAAACATCAATCTACTCCGGAGCTGGGTGAACTCGGTTTCACCTAGAGAACATAAAATTCTCCATCGCGAGGAAATAAGCACCTTTCATAAATCAGCGGCACTCCTGACAGACCGATCAATTTGGGGTTGTTAATCCGAAAGGAGGAGTTTTAATTGCTTCCTGCGTTTTAGCGCGGGCACCTCGGCGGGGCGGCTCCGGCAGCGCCCGGCTCTCCGCTTTTGTGCTCGGCGGGGGGAAAAAGCCCCGGAGGCTCGGGCGCGCCGCCGAGACCCCGCGCAGAGCCGAGCAGAGCCGCG
>CM021702.1:35526073-35568230 GCA_011074415.1 Stictonetta naevosa
CGCGCAGGGGCGCGCAGCCGGCCGCGGGGGCGCGCAGCCCGTGCCAGGTAAGCGGGCGCCCCGCCGCCCCGGCCGCTCCCTCCCCGTCCCCCCCGCGCAGGGGCGCGCAGCCAGGGAGGCCTCGGGAGCGGGACCCGCGGACGGGCGCTTACCTTTGGCGGCTAATTGGGCCGGGGAGAGCTTTGCCCCGCGCGAAGGGCAGTGTTTATTGAGGAGGGGACCAGCGGAGGAGTGTGTGTGTGCTGGGCGCGCTTTAATACACGACTTACCCGCCGCAGCCTCGCCGAGGCTCTGTGGGGCACGGCGCTGCGCGGAGCGCAGCAGTGCGCAAGCGCCCCCCCTGCGCTGCGCGGGCGGGAGGCGGGCGGGGGGCGCGGGGAGTCCGCGGGGGCGGACACGGCGGGGCGGGCAAGGCACGGCCCGTTTTGTCCTGTCCCGGCCCGTCCCGTCTTGTCCCGTCCCGTCCCGTCCATTCCCGTCCCATCCCGTCCCTTCCTCTCCAGCCCCATCCCATCCCCTTCCGTCCCCTCCTGTCCCGTCCCGTCCCGTTCTGTCCCATCCCATCCCGTCCCGTCCCGTCCCACCCGTCCCGTCCCGTCCCGTCGGGGCCGTCCCGCGGATGCTGCGCCCCCCCGCAGGGCTGCCCGTGGTGCGGAGCGGCCCCGCGGAGCGCAGCCGAAGGCAGCTGTCGGGGGGCGGCCCCGTCCCCGCCGGGCACCCCCGGAGCGGCGGCAGGGCAGGAGGAGGTGAGCCGGCCTCGGGGCGAGACGCGTCGGAGGGCAGCAGCCTCCTGGCGGGCGGTGGCCCCGGGGGCGTTTGCCGTGGGAATTCACCGCTCTCGGCTTTCGGCGGCACGGGGGAGAAACTGCCGGAGACGCCGGTGAAATCTTTTCAAAGTATTTAAGTGGATGTAATTTACCCACCCCGGCTGGGACGGATGCTTACAACTTGCATTCCTTTGTCATACGGAATGCCATGTTAGCAGACACGGGGCTTCAAGCAACTTCGCAGTGCCATTAATCTTTGATTTTGAAATCCATGTGGTCCTACAGGCAATGCACCGTATAAAGAATATTACTGGCTAGAGCAAATTTTATTCTGTTTATTTCTGCTCTGCCTCCCCTCCCTCCTCCAGCCTAGTACATGAACTCGTGCAGCATTGGTTCGTCTTCCAGGAGGGGAGAGCTCCCGCTTTAGCCAGCTCTCTGCTACCACCACGGATACTTTCTCGTGATCCAGCGTTTTTGTGATGTGCAGTTACACGATGTGAAGGCATTTAGGAAAAAAAAAAAAAAAAAAAAAAAAAAAAAAGAGCAGTTTCCAAGTCAGGCAGACTCCTGTAGTGAAGGGCAGTTTGGGGATGGAGCTGCATGTATTAAATACACGCCTATCCATGCTGACCTTGGGTGTACATTCAAGTAACGCTCACTTTTAGGGTTGTGCTGCCAGCAGCTCTCTCCTGCTTTGGTTGTAGTTCGCCATGCTGCACAGCATGCCAACCCACACAGGAGCTCAGCAGCTGCCTCAGCAGCTGGCCAGATGTGCTGTGGGGTGGCAGAATTGGGGCACAGACCCAGGAAAACCAACACAACCCAGGTCCTGCTCCCCAGTGTCCCCAGGGGACCCTGCTACCATTGCACTTAGGGGAGGCTGGTGCTCAGCGGGGTGCTTTCTGAGTCAGGGCTGGAGCGTGGTGAGTGCAGCTGAGCTTTGGTGGCCCGGCTGGCTTGGCTGCCACTGGCCCTGGGGCATCCTGGAGTGGCAACTGGAGGACCTGGACATTTGCTGCTTTACTGCATGCTGATTGCCTGGTTGGTACAATCCTGGGCACTCCTTTGAGGGAAGGTAGTTAAGTTTATGCAGAGGTGCCTGGAAAACTGAAAAATGCACAGATTTTTAAAAGTCTTCCTGAGGGGAAAGGTAAAAAGGTCTCCCGTGGTTTCTGCGAGATCAGTGGGGAGGAAACATGGAGGGAGGCACAGAGCGAGCTGGCCACTGCAGGCCTGGGTGGCTTCACCCACATGGCACCTCGCCATCAACCCAGCAACCGGCTGTTGAAAACCTCCGGTGGGTTTGCTTTCATTGTCCAGTGACTACTTGTTGTGTAGAGGCTGAGGTAGTCTCCTTAAGATAAATGGGTATTTGCAAAATATTCCTAAGGCAGGTTCTTGGCGTGTCCTCAGGCTGCTCTCAAGGCCACCAGGCTTTCTGCAGCAGCACTGCGGGGCTGCCATGCGCTCTCCCAAAAACTCACCTTCAAACCAAGGCACACAGCACTGCCTTCATTATGGCCCACAGAAGAGCTGTGCAGCGCATAAGGCTTGAAAATTAATTGAGCCACTCTCCTTCTGCTGCGAGGAGCATTACCAACCCACTTTTTAAAATTTAAAAAGATCATATATTTTTCACATGCTCATTGTGCTCTGCAGAAAAAGAAAGCTTGATTATGCTCCAGCCTTTTAAATCAACAGCCTGAATACAAACTAGTGGGTGACTGAGCAGCATCAGGTATTTGAAACACCAAAATCACGCTCCCTTTGGTGCTCTGGACCAAATAGATGTGGTGCGGCCTCGCTGCAGTCGGAGAGCTGCTTGCAGGTAGCAGCGTGCCTTTCATTCTGACACCGTGTGTAGTCTTGGCATCTCTCACTCCCGGATTAAATTACAGTGCTCTGGGACTGCTGTCTAACGGCAGCTACTTAAGTTATTAGAGTAGAACTGTGACAACATCTTGGTGCTCCTTATCTCTTTATTCTTAGCTCACTTTTTAGTGCACCGTACTCTCTATCAGCAGTTTTCATTCCTCCTTCTTTAATCTTACCTCCAGCCTTCAGTGTGCTCGAATGGCTCCTTTCAGCGCTGAGGCAGTGAAACTCCCGACTCCAGCTCTGCGGGGATGCTACAGAAGTGAGCGGTGACGTTTCCCCATGGTATAAGCATGTTACCTTTGCAGTTTCACTCTTCCATCAGTCTGGGGCATCTTGTCTGCTCCCAAATCAGGGTGTTCCTCACGGCAGCACACGTTTGCAGCTCCTTTTCAAGTGGACATGCTGCAACCATGTCCCAACACGTACAAAATACACCGTTAAACACTCGCAGCTCACAAAACCTGCCTCGTACGTGGGAGGCTGAACCCGGGCACCACGGTTCCTGCGTGTCGTGTCAGCGACAAGGTTTTGGGGGAAATCTCCATGGTGAGGACTGTGTGGTCATGATCCACATGCACCCACGCACCGGAGTGAGTGCTGCGCTGCTGTGCCCTGAGACAGGACTTGAACGTGTGCGGCACACCTCCGAGTGACTTTATGGAAACACATTTCTGATGCTACCAGGCAGCCCTCCGTACAGGACCCGGTGTTTTACCAAAGCCTTTTCACTAAAGGGGGATTACTTTCAGCTCAAGCGTGATTTTTGACCACCCTGTATAAAGATTCTCCGTTTTCAGTAATTAGAAGATCATTTTCCTTCCGTGCAGTAATCTCTTCCAGTTATTTTTTTTTCATGCAGAAGGGGAAGCAAGGAAAGTACGGTGATAGAAAAGGTCACACTCCCCCAGCCATAAAAAAGTAATGTCATCTCCTCCAGCGCTGGAGGTTAAATACTTGTGTGGGAAGTGTCAGGGATGTACGAGGACACTGACTGAAGCAGTGCCCCTTCCGCGAGCAGCCGGCTGTGTGCACCGCCTGCAGTCCCCTGGCTCTGGGCTTCACACAGCCGGGGTCGGGGGGTGGGAGGTCACCTATCAGGTGGCTGAGGGTTCAAGCGAAAATGTGAAAATGTGGCAGCGGGGAGCCCGTGGACCAAAATCACAAAAATTCCGGCAGCCGCCGCGGCCTGTCAGGCGAGCAGAGGCGCAGCCGGCTCTCTGCGCACCAGGAGTTAAAGCACAAAGCAGCAGCGACAGGCACGGCTTGCCTCCAGGCCTCTTTGGGGGTGCAAAAGTGCTACGGCCTGCGGATGGAGGCAGGTGGGATGAGGGGGGAAACGTGAACATTATAAAAAAATTAACAACAGCAATGAGAATATTGAATATAAATATCGCTAGCGGAGAACTCTGCCAGCAGGCTCAGCTGGAAATTGTCTTAGACACCACAATACAAAGATGTTTTCTTTTTAAAAGGAAAACAACCTAATCAAGACATGCTTTCATGGCAATATACTTGCAGGGAGAGAAAGTTGGAGTTATCGTCTTCAATTATGTGTACTTACTGCATTCTTGTCCTAGCAAAGGACAAGATAAATATAAATGGACAATAATATAACATTGTCCAAGCATGTGCCGTAGTTGGGTAGCTCAGTTCACGCCGAGAGTCACACGTGACGCACGGGAAGAAGCCCCAAGACAAAAATACCTTGAGCATTGCCGAGCGGCCTGCACAGCCTGGTTTCCAGCCAGAGGCTGCTCTGAGAGCTGCTCCTCCTCTCCTCGCAGCAGGGGGGAACCTGGAGAAGGCTTTTGAGGCCCTTGGGCTATCGAGTTTGTGCCCTGCGTGTGCCCACCACAAATGAACCCAGCAATGCCCGCCCCGGCTGGCTGGAGGCCTTGTGGTCGAGGTCCCAGTGCAGGAGGAGCACTGGGCGCGTGGTGCCGCCTCGGTTCAGGTGGTGTGGTTTTGCTGCATGAATTATAAACCTGGCTAGTCCTCCTGGTTGGGCAGTTTTATGGAAAATGAGCTTCGGCTGAACAAAAACAGCAAATAAAGCAGGACGTGAGGTAAAGAAGGTTGTAGGTCTTCATTTCTTCTAAGGCAAAATGGCTGGCTCCAGGTTCAGCACCTCACAGGCCTGCCCAGATACACTTTGAACCCACTAAATAATACTTTTTGTGTGTGTGTGTGTTTTTATGTGTCTGCTTTGCTTTGGGTGGAATTTTATCTGCATTCTGTTTATCTCTATCAAATTACCAGCAAAAGCTGTGTTTTGCTGATTGAATTTACTTCATAATCAAATGCTCAGTTTTTATAAGACACAAATGTTTAACTGTCCTTTTATTAATTGAGATCATAGAAGAGATACTTAAGAGCTTATTTATTATTTATTGCATTTATTTTACTGTAATAGTGAAATTTAGACATGAAATAGGATACATGCTTTCTAAAATAATCCCCTATGCCCTGCTCTAGTGAATCAGCACTGAATTGAAGCTGGCCACCACGACATCACAAATCCTAGAAAGCAAGGATTTGGGGGATAAATAAATAAATTGGATAATTCACCTTGAATATTAGCAGTGCCTGGAGGTCTTTGCTGCCCGCAGTTACCCACTCCAGCACTCTATTAAAAAGTAACACTGAAAATATGCTTTGTTAGATTCTTTATTTTATTTTTAAGCAATAGATTTATCTCCTAATTTTGCTCTGCTTTCATGCTCTTTTACAGGACTCTCAGACAGTCTACAGATGGCAGTTGACACCTGTAAACCTCACCTGACACTGTTCAGCAACATAAAACACCGCAACGCGATTTATCTGGAACTCTTAATGCACAAAAAAAAAAAAAATGAAGTATTGGTTAGAGTGTATTACAAAGTCTCCCATTCCATCATAATGATGGCGATGTAGGGCTGCTGGGCTTCCCACTGCCCGCACAGCTCCCTCCGTGTAACATGGCGTGGGGGCAGAGCGCGTCCACGGGGCAGCCTCAGCATCCTTCCCTGGAAGGCACCACCAGGCCCTTACGTGCCTCCGTGCTGCTTTTTAATTTTATTTAACTCGATAGATTCAAATTAGCGAAAGAATAATAGAAATGGGACGGGAAAAGTCTTGTTTTATTACTTTGAGAGCCCTCGCCAGCGCCAGGTTCAGGCGAGGCGCTTCGATGCTTCCCCTGAGAGCCTGCTCCGAGCACACACTTCTCAGTTAGGTTAATTTTTCTTTCTTTTTTTTTTTTTTTTTTTTTTTTTTTTCTCTTTTTTTTTTTTTCTTTTTTCTTTTTTTGTATCTTAAAACTTTCTTTGCCAAGCTTGGGCACTCAAAGGAAAGGGATAAAAACCAGGACTTGCAAGAACTGTCCTGGGGTATTTCTCCTTGAACGCCTGTAGTCTCAAAGGGGCCTGAACACCCAGGAAGGCCCGTTAATTATATATTTATTTCATTTGAAGGCTGAGAGGCTCTTGTAATCAGACGGTCACAGCATCTGTAAATCTAAGTACTAAATCTTGTGCTAATCCTGCTATTCACAATTATGTCAAGTTTGATCATCTGAAAAAAGCCGCCTCCTTGCTTGGTATTTATCATCTTTCAGACAGTAGTAGACAGTGATCTTTTACTCCCTCATGCAACATTTCAGCAAGCGTTATATATTTCAGAGACATTTTCGTGTATGTATATGCTATGAATTGTATGCAATATCGCAGAATGGTTCCACCAGTACCGTACAGGGAAACATTATGGTATTAACCACCTCTCACCTCGCCCATTACGGTGTTTCTTTCCTGAACATACTGCAGTATAAGAAGCATCTGATTTCCTGTTTAAGTGCCATATAATCACTTGTTACACACAACAGCACGCTACCTTCTAACGCTTACATTCTGGGAGCCGTGCGAGTGCTTCAGCGATCCGGTGTGAGTCGCTGAAGGCATCGGGCCCGATCCCTGGGATAACACAGGCCACGGGGCTTCCTGAATTCCTGCCTGGATGTGGACACAACTTATAATATTAGTTAAATAATAATAATAATAATAAAAGTTGTAATAGAGAATACACAACAGCTCCTGGTAAGTGTTTTCTGGTGGCTAATCACTCCTACTGATGCAATTTGCTCCTTATTTTCTGTACAGCTGTATCATGCCTCCCTTTCTGGGTCCTGGGCCTCACGCTCCGGGCTGCCCCGGGTGGTGGATCCACAGCTCAGTGAGCTCTTATCTGTGCACAAAGTAGGGAAAAGCTCCCGGGGCCTGGGCAGAGCAGTCGCTGATGTGTGGAGCCAAATCTGGGGCTTTGGCCTCTGGTTGTGTCTGCAGCTCTTCCACATGGCATCTCCTGCTCCTCGACAGCCCTGCCCACAGCCTGCTGGGTTACCTTGGCCCAGCGAGGTCCCAGCCTGTACGGAGCAATGATGCAGTCTGAAAATTTCAGTGACTGCACGTGGTGGCTTGAGAGGTTTCACACCTTTCCACATTTCTCTCTGGGACCGCAACACAGCTCAGGGCACAGCCTGGAGGAACAGCTCCCTGCCTTGGAGCATCAGTGCAGCCACGTGTCCTGGGCACGCAGCACCCCTGGAGATCCCCCAGCACTCAGGGGCTGCTCCGGCAGGCTGGGTTCGAGCAGGGTTTGGGGTCTTCTCACTTCCCTGTGGCACAGAGCAGGGGCAGCCTGGGCCGTGAGCGGCCTTGGCTCGGGTGTGAGCAGCAGGCCCAGGAAGGATTTGTTGGGAGGCTTTCTTGGAGGCGGCTTCTGCCTTGGGACAGGAGGGTGTGGGGGGGTTTTGTTCTATCCTGCATCCACAACTGCAGGTCGGTATCTGCTCCTTACAGCTGGAATGCCGCAGGGATGTTATCTGAGGGCAGTAATTTCATGGCGACAAGGCCAAATTCAAGAAACACGACTTCAGTGCAGTGTGAGGAAACCAAGCCACCCGTCATGGGTCTCCTCTGGCAGTGCCCTGATGCCCCCAGCCTCTCAGGCAGCAGCTTGGGGCACTGCTGGAGCCTCCCAGCTCTACCAACACGCTGCTCCTGCAGTTCCCCCCCGGCTGTGATGCATGACAGGGGACTGGACTCAGAACTAGCAATATTGCAGCAAAGTAAATCCATAAGCCAAGACAAAAAGAGTTAATACATAAATCAACTGTGTTGACTTAGAAGTGTTATAAATGCCACTAAATTCAAAATAAGGTCTCAAAATCAGGCGTATGTAAAATACTGAGATAAGCTTCCCGCAGAAGGAAGCCCTGTAGTGAAGCATTGAGAAAAATCCCAAGAAGTGTTGGTGTGTGCCTTCAGGCTGTTGCTGATGCGGAATGGGATGGGGTCCTCCCCGTCTGCACCCTCGGGTGCCAGAGCATCGACTGCCTGGAGCTGCTAGGTGCTGTGTTTGCCCCACCAACAGCAAGTAGCTCTGATTATTCCTCATCTGAACTGCTATTTAAAAGTTCCTGATGTGTTTCAAAACAGTGTTTTGTGTTACAGATTATGGTGGGAGCTATACTACGTGGGGCACGACTGAAGGTGTGGCATGACTGATTTGTGCAGGAGACGGGACTTACCCTGCTCCTTTCTTTCATTATTTTCCAAGAAAATATTGCTTATTTTTCTTGGAGGCTGGAAGTAGGCACTGGTATACACTCGTGCTTCTGACGTCTTTACTATCTTAGAAACATGTTGATGGCAATAGTCCTAAACAGACTTTCTGATGCTTAAAATGATCTGAATATTGTTATAGAGAAACTATTTGCACTTTATTAGATGCTCTACTCTATCTCGTTTTGAAAAACAGCTTTGACTCAAATGGATCTTCCTGATCTGGGTGGCTTGGTGCACTAATTGTAATACTGTAGCCATAACTCTTTAAAATATCTCTACAGATGTACTAATAGATCCTGTTAGGGTAGTTAAAGTATAAAAACATTTGTCTTTAAAATATCATTCTGTCTCTTACTAAAAGAAAATGAACTTGCGTGATCTTATCAGGCTTTGCAGGCCTGCCATCTACTGGTTATTTTTTGTAAGGTGGTTCTTGGGGCCTTATCTCTAAAACTCTTCAGAGAAACGCTGTGAACTTTGCGGAGCCGCTGGCTGTGGGTCAGCAGTGGTGCTGGGGCTGCTGCAGTGCCAGTGCCTGCACTGCCTGCGGGGCTTGCACCAGCAAGCTTGTGCCCTACTTCTGTCCTTCCTGAACTCCGAGCAGCCTAAACGCTGCATGGGCATTGCACACGCGAGGGTCATGGCTGTGGTAGCTGACCAGGAGAAATGCCACACTGCAGCCAGCTTCTCCCCTCTGGCTGGCAGCGCAGGCAGCAGTTGTTCCCCTGGCTATTTCTGGGCCCCAGGGGCTCACCGAGTGCTCCTTCAGATCTCCCGAGCACGTTCGCCTTTCATTCAACCCCGGCCCACCTACCAAATGCTGCAGCAACAGATAATATCCCAACATAGCAGGTTGGAAACAAAGCTGTAAAGGTTATGTTTCCAACTTGCTGCTGGTGGTTGGCTGGTGTGTAGACCAGCAGGCCCTTTCCTCTTCTGACTTTTTAACTATTTTGTCTAGTGCCTTGGGAACATCTGCCTTCCCCACACCGTTCCACAGGTGCAATTGCATTTGGACTTGCTGGATGTTTTGCAAGAGCAAAGATCCATCCAGGCAGCAGGGTGGCTGTACCCTGTTTTATTTATTTATTCGTTTATTTATTTACCCCTGAAGTTTTAAGGCCTTGTTTTACCGCCCTGTGCTCTGCCATGAGCATCTGTGAGAAGTGCCCAGGTGCCAGCTGCTGCGGAGGCTCCTGCACGCCCCTGATGCTCGTCACCTGTTTCTGCTTGGTCTCAAGCGAGGACTCCTGGTGCTGCAGGGAGGAGCCAGCCCAGCATGTCTGAGGCCTTGCTAAAGGAGGAAGCAATAATTCTTTATTTAGAGGAGATTACAGCTTACTGCTGTAAATTACTGTATCTCTTTATTTGATCATGGTGCTAATGGCCCTGAAGGCTTAATGGCAAGGGGAGCCGCGTGCTGCACCACAAGAACTGCTGCTGGCAGCAGGGTGAGCAGGGCCCTGGGTGTGTGGTAGCCTTGTCCCATGCTTGTGAACGTCATCTTGTTGCAGGACTACATTCAAAACAAGGTCCAGAAGCAGGTAGGGAGCAGAGCTATGCCTCTGTGCAGCACCAGGGATGGTCTGGGCCTGCAGCTGCCCCTTGACTGTGGGTCCTACCATCAGACTGCTTCCCTTTCACTCGGTTCTGAGGGCTACCTGTTACTGTGTGCTTTGTTTTCCTTTGCTGCTTAAGTAATACATTATGAAGTAATAGCTGTTATAAGGGCAAGCATTTGAGTAGTCCTTTCTTCCAGCTGCAGGTGTTGGTTAAACTTCTGGACCTGGAGGAGGTCTCTGCTTCCTGTGCCTCTTCCTAGGTATTAGCTTGTGGGATAATTCAAGTCAAAGTTGTGGTATGCTTAAAAACAAGCAGGGTCTCGGTACCTTCCCCCTGCCCCCTGTGGCTTTGCCCAGTGCTCCCCTGAGAGCTGTGGCTCCTGGAGCACTCCCATAGCCCGGCACTTATGGAGCAGCTGTCTGCTGAGTGCAACCCTGGTCCCCCCAAATCAATGCTATTGACTTAACAATTGATGTGTTAGTCCTGATGAATAACAGCTTTCAACTTTCCCGCTGATGGATAGGATGGGAAAAGCTTTTAGTAGCTACCAGCAACCTGAATTCCTGCCTGAGCCCGGTTCTTGTTTTATTGTGGCAGTTACGTGCCCAAACCCGAGTCAGCTGTTGAGCTGTGAATGTGTGTGGCAGAGCAGGCTCAAACTGTTTAAGAAGATCAAGCCCTTGTTTGTTATGGATTAGAAATGACATCTCGCCAAGCACAAGCTGCAGTTTCCTGGGCCCTGCAGGTGAGGATGCTCACTCAGGAGGGCAGTGGTGCCACCAGGCCTGGTCTTATGTTTGGCATGGAGTGCTGCCTGCTGCGAGTCACAAAATGACCAACCCAAAGGCGTCCTGGGCCCTGCAAGGGGCCGTCAGCCTCTCCTGGAGCTGTGCCTTGTCTTGGGGTGAGCTTACGAGGGGGATTCCCCATTGCTGCTCCTGCCCATCGCTGCTGGCAGATGAGGCCTGAGCTGGAGTACTGCCTGGAAAGGGCCTGCAGAAGGTGGGCAACAAGGAAACCAGCGAAGGGCTTGGTTGGCTTGGCTCTCTGATGCCGGGGCATTTTCTGGGAGGTGTCCCCGTGGTTGTGGCCCTGCTCTCAGTGCTTGTTCCGAGCACGGTGTGCTCAGCCCATCCTGGGGCTGCTGCAGTGTGGCGATGCTGTGCCTTATGCCCCTGTGAGTGTTTGTCAATATTAGTCACATAGTCCAGGTTTTTAATTGATCGTGCTGCCAGCTTGTACGTGATGGGTTTTTTTCAGGGTTTTACCATAATAATGACTTCTAATGAAGCTGATTATGTCTCCCATAAGGAACATTAATAGATGAATGCATTGTTCTTAAGGTACATCTATTTATCGAATGAATTGTAATGAGCGCAGCACGGTGCTCCGTGGAGCATGGTGTGCACGGTGCTACACACACCACGTACCTGAGACACCTCTGTCTCCTCACGGCGGGGCTGGGGGAGCTCGGGTGATGGGGAGTGGTTATTGCTATGTTATTCTACAGGTGAGAAGGCGCAGGTACTGCACTCCTCTCCGCTCTTCTCTCTCCCCATGCGTATTACCAAGTAACTTTTCTTTCAGCTCTAAGAGCATGTGATTTTCTGCACAATGGCCTGTGCATGTTCAGACTCTAAATTCTTATGAAGTTGGACTAATTTTCCTGCTTCAATGTAGTGAGTGTTAACAAAGTATTCTATCTAAATAGTGCTGTGAAATGCAAATTACTGCTTCCATAGTAGTTTGCTTATTACAAACTCATTAAAATGCGTAACCCAAAAACTCTACTCTCATTACGGAGCTCTGTGCTATATTGCTTCATACTATAAAGCAGCTGCATGTTGGCTCTTTGATATTGGAAACCCTATTGTCATTAACCTCATTATGACAATATTTCTTTATGCTATTTGAAATGCATGCCTTTCAAGACAGATGCCATATAGATGATAATATTTGTGTTTTGCATAGTACAAAGTGAGGAGGAAAGGGGGCAGCAGGAGATGAGGTGACTTGGATTATTTATTAGCATCCCCAGGAACAATGGTGGTTCTCTTAAGTTTAGCCACCAGGAAATGTTTGTGCCTTTGACAGGGATTTCTCCCTCCAGATAGAAATGGTGGCTCACGGATGCTTTATCCTTAAAGCCTTCCATTGCTGCGGATGAGTATTTAGTTCTTGTACAAGACCCGGGGGGATTGCAGGGATAGCTGGGGAGTTTCTGAGGGCGCTTGCCCCAAATGGATCATCCTCCCCTCAACTCATTCATGTCTGCCGTGCTATTCACCCTGAAGAAACATCCCCCGAATTTACTGAATTGCTCTAACCAAGAAAGCTCCATTTTTATTTTATTTTTTAACTATTTTTGTACTTTTTTCCTGGCTTTATTATATTGACTTTGAGGCTGGAGGGAACTGGCATTGCAGGTGGTGTTCAATGGGCAGGCACACACTGCATCTACACGATCGTGATGTTTTCTGTTTTCATTTCAATTTCTTTCCTTGTAATCCTTAATACTCCATTTGCGATTGAGCACTGAGCCGAATTCTTCATAGAATTACAATGATTCTTTTGTAAATGGTAATAGCTCAGAAACCTTGGTAATAATATAAAGCTAGGACTGTCTTTTCCCTGCTTCCTGTATAACTTAACATTTACTGCCATTTTTATCACCCAGTAACTCCGATATTGTGAAATAACTGCTTTCAGTTTCACAGCTTGGAGGTCGCTGTAGGCAGGTCTGCCTGTGGCTCCAGAGGCGTCTGCTGCCCCCCCCTCCACCCGATGTTCTCCTGACTGCTCCAAGCAGTCACAGGATGAACTTGGCCTCTTCTGACATCTGAGAGGGTTTGCATTGGGTTTGTGTCCAGGCCACTGGTAAGGGACACATGAATGTGGTGGTAACAGAGCAGTCCTAAGGGTTATGGTATTGGCAGACCAACAGCACAATCTGCGTTTCCCAAAACATGCTTTTCAGTGTTCCATGCCTCCTTGTTTGCAGTGAAGTTCCCATTTTGCACTCTGTATTTCCGTATATTTGTCTGTCTGGCCCTATGTTTGGCAGAGTGGAGTGACCACAGCGCTGTGGTGTTCCTGGTGGTCCTGTCTTCCTTGCTATTGCTTCTGCTCTCAGATGTTGTATTAACCACCACGACACCTGCTTTTCCCAGGGATACAATGACATGGTACAGGCAGAGAAGGTCTCCGGTTGTGCTGTTTCTTGGGGAATGTTTCTGGGTTTCTTCTTGGCCCTACGCAGTGTTGGGAGGTGGTGGCATGAAGACCAGGGTATGTGGAGGAAAGCAGAAGTCAGAGCACGTATCTGGAAAGGTGCGCAGTGATGTTGGATCCCTTCTGTCCTGCCTTCCTTCAGTCTGCATTTCTCAGAAGTTAAACACGATGTGTGACAAAATATCTTGAGCGGGGTTCAGTTGGGACCTGCCCTGGGATCCCACCGGGGCGGGGTGGCTGCAGCCGTGAGCTTTGCTGCCGCGGCCGGTGGGAAGGGCAGCACCAGCCAAGCTAAGCACGTCCCCTCAGCCTGCCTGTGCTGCAGGGAGAGCTCGAACTGCAACTTTTGTAATGTTTTTCTTTGCACTGCATAAGTAATGCTTAATCTGCATGTCTGATTGGGAATACCTTTTTTCATCTGAGTGCACTCCATTTTGGCTCGTGGATCTCTTGGGTGAATAACAAAGAGGATGCCAGTTGTCTGGAGGAGAAGCAGTTTTCTGAATCACAAAAGAACACACTTTATCAGAAAATCTAATAATGTGCAACACTTTTGTAAACTAAGCCCTGTGTGACCAGCTGGAACTTTGAAAATTTTACAAGAAACCATGGGGACAATTAATCATAATAGAGCCAACTTTTATGCGGTTTTCTGAAATAGCATGCAATTACATAATTATTACAAGAGAAAACAGCAGCAGGGGAGGGTGGGGGAAAGGAGCTTGTTTTGTATACGTAGCAGGAGTCTTAGCATTTGAACTGCCCATAAATTTATACTTTCCACATCATCAGCTGGGATGAGGCTTCCAAAAACTTTTGGAGCAGATGCACTGGACTTTCTTGGGGTGAGTTGTTCTGCACAGCCATGACAGATCAATGTTTTTCATTAAAAAAAAAATAATTTAAAAAAAAATGCATCAATTCTATTTAAAACAGACTTTTTGGGACAAACCTTGCCAACTAATTAACTTCCTTTATTTTGTTGGACTAGACATCAGATAGTTAACTACACCCTACAGAAGTGCCTCAGGAGCTCGGTACAGTGGGGGACTTTGCAGAAGGCAGAGACTTCTCCTTAACTTTTCAGCTGGGATGTCAGTGCACAGAGCGCTCTCCTGCCGTGCTCAGGTCTGGGTCCTTGTGGGCAGATGGAGCAGAGGCAGGGCTGATGCTGGGTCCTGTGCGGAGCTGCCCTGTGGCCATCCCATCACCATCCATGGGAAATGAGAGGTTTTGCTATATGTGCAGCACCAGCAGGTGTCTGACACATCTGGCTGCTACATGACTATTGTATATTATTGATATATATTCCAAAAATGAACCACCGCCCTCGTGATATAGCAAAATCACCCCTCTACTGATTTCACACAAAACTGCTTATTTACAGAAGTGTTTGTATGTAAAAGCCTTGGCTTCTGAGAACAGCCATGACTGGTGGGTGGCTTGGGGTCCTGCTCGTGGGAGCGGTGGAAAGGCTTCTGCCCAAGGTAGCAGTGGATGCATTTTATTTCACTTCATACATGAAGGTTAAACCCTAGCATTTAAAGTCTCTTTTCCCTCTTTCCTTTTTAGCAAAATCTGCTTAAATTTTGAAATAGGTTCTTGAACTACTCAAAAGTTCGTCCCTGGTGAATTCCTCCACCATTAAGGCTGCTCTTTACTGATGTTTCCCGTTCATTTTGGTGGAATGAAATGGCAGTCTGTCTCTTACATGATGGGTAAAAGCAGCAGTAAACTGAAACTGAAACAGAAGTACAATTCACAGGGGAAGCACTAGTACAGGTTTAATGTATTCCCATCAGAAATCACAAAAGTCTTTCAGGGTCTTATGTGTTTATCGTTAAACTTCTGGTGCTTGGATGACTAAGGGCACCTGTATATTTTACATCTTGTTGTTGCATGTAGATGTTTTATAAGCAAGTGCTGAAACTGCAAGAACTGCTTTGCTTTTTACAAGCTCAGGGTTGAAAATGTTAGTGTTGCTGGGGAGCGGCTTTGGCATGTTCTTAAATATTTTCAGAGGCTTTGGTATTGATTTCTGGTGGCAGGCTGTAATACTGCACAGCAAGGATCTGCCTTATGAAGATGCAAGTAATGCTAAAAGAGCCTGTGCCGTGGTACAAGTGGTTATTTCCTCATGCACACTTCATTACACAAAACAATCATTTATTTCAATCCGCGTATTGCTTGGAATCTCCTTTCCAATGAATAAAGAGTTAGCATGTAAGCTGTGATTTAAGCTAGCTCTATGTATAGGGTCTGTGAGTACCAGCTGTATGTACTCCCTGAGAATGCTTTTTGCCTTGTCTTTGAAATGCAATTAGAAATGGTTATGGTTGTGTATCTGCCGGGACTCCTGAGTCCTCGAATTGCAAAGGAGTTCTCCCTTACTTGGTTTCTTTTCTCTTCAGCACTAGAGAATCTGTGTAAGGTAACCGAGTGCTTGACTTCGAATTAGGACACAGGAAACCTTCAAAATATGTGAAAGCAATGAGTTGGTGATCTAGGCTCGATGTTAAAAGAGGATTAAGATGGGTCAAAGTGGGCTGATGTAGTAGCAGCACGATGAGCGTGGGCATGGGGAAGGGAGAGACACGCAGGCTGGAGCCAGGCGCAGGACCTCGGAGCTCCTACCCCCATCCCTGTGCTTTTGCTACAGTTTATTTGTTGTCTTGCACTAAAAATTTGTCACCGAGTCTGCAATGGAAATACTTCTGTAATTGCCTGTATTATATGGATCATTGACCTTCAACAGTGGAACTGTTGAAGCAACTGTCCATTTATCTGGAAAATTACCACATGGCAAGATCACATTAGGCCGTTTTACTCGGTCTCCTCCAGCAAGCGCCCGTGTGTTATTAGCTGCTGGGCCACAAACCTCTGCACGGGGCTACCAGCTGCACCTTCAGTGATTAAATACAGAAGGACAAGGGTACGAGACTGCTCGGTTCCCATCACTGCCTCCTCTTCCAGCTTCATATAATCAGAGAACCAGCAAATATTGGTTTTGACCGTAAAAGTTAAGTATCAGCTTGGAAATATCCATGTCAGTGAAACAAAGCGAGGGATCAGCAGACGCAGGAGCTCCTACAGAAAAGTGCTGCCAGAAGCGCAGCCCCCACGGGGCACCCACGCCTGTGCCCCGCTGGGCTGCTCCCACGAGGCATGGGATGGAGCTGCTGCTGAGCTGGAGGTCCTCAGCATCCAGTGCCTTCTCCTAGCTCTCTCTGGTTCAGTCGGATGTGGCGTGATTACTTACTGGATGCTATGGGTGGGGCTATTGTGTTGTGCAGAATTTTGTTTGCTTTCATTTGTGACCTTAAGGTTTGTGCTCAGAAGCCCGCGTGTGCCCGGCCTGGCTTCCCGTGGTGGCGGTGGCTCTTGGCACACTGCATTTTGTATGGCTTTCGTACAGTAGATGTCACCGACATGGCTGTTACCTTGCAGCTTGAAGTTCTTGAGCACCTGAGTTCTTGTGCAGCACCGAGATGGCCACAGCATTAGTACTAGCTGGATTTGGGACTACTTTAATCAGTCTGAGGGGAGAAAAGCAAACCCTATTTATTGCTTGCTCAGAAATCTATTTATATAACTTTAAAGAACCTCAGGTAAAGTGGGCAATGAAACCAAATATTTTCATAAAGCCACTGCAAATTTACTAAAATACATTGCACTGTAGTAAATGAAAATCTAATATTTCCTCTCCAGGTTTAGCTGGAGCTCTCAGTTATGGCTTTGTAAGCTAATGTCTACCATCAAAACAAAGGATAAAATTAGGTGCTTGTTATCTTCAGCTGTATTTACTGTATCTTATAAGTCTGAATGAGGATTAAAATAAAGAAAAACAAACTAGTGTTTGGTGACAAGTGCCACGTGCTGTAGAAGTGTTGTTCTTGGGCCTGTGCATCTTCTTGCTTCTGCCACTGCCACTTGAAGGGAAAGCTTCCTAACATCAGTTGCCTTAAAAATGAAGCTTTACTGGACCTATTTAAGCAGTGACAATGGTACAAGTTTTCTTTCCCAAGTGGAATTTCACCCCAAAACTCAAAATTCTAGTTCAGAACACTTTGGGTGAAGATATGCTGCTCCGGAGGAATGATTTAAGACCTCTCTTGGATGTCAAGCAGCTCCTTGTGCTGTCATCTCCCACCGCTGGGTGCAGAGAGGCTCCTTGGGGTGAAGGAGTGGGGATTTGGGACATCTGACCTACAGGCTCTCAGGCACAGCAGCCTCTTCTGATCGAATCTGTATGCATTTTCATTCATAATCCCATATTTAAGCTCTGTGCTCAGTTTCCAGGAAGGATTCAGCACTGCCAAAAAAGGAAAATCAATCCTTTAAAAACTGAATGGGAAGTTATTGATCAGCATTTCAGAATTTGCATCAGAACAAACTTTGGAGACTTGTTCTTAAATACTTTGATGAGCTGTAATTGAGTCTTCCCCCTGAGCAAATACCTCTAAACACATCTGTTGTTCCTCCAATTCCCCACAGTTTATCTCCTCGTCCTGGTGAGGTGCCAGGGCCCGGCACAGAGCAGCCTCTGAGGAGGTCTGTTACCTGCGGGCCCCTCTGCAGGCGTTGCCTCACTGGTGCTGCGGTAGATCACTGTGTGATTTATAACTTATCACTGTGCCTCCGGGCTGGCGATGCTGCTGCTGGGAGAGGGAGAAGCGGCCGAGGCTTCAGGCAGGGATTGGTGCTGGCGGGGCTCGGGTGCCACGAGGTCCTGGAGGAAAGGGTCATGGAATGTTAAAGCATCTTGCAGGTGAAAAAGGAAACTCCTTTTCACAGGGTTACGATGCAGGAGGTAAATGAAATGAAGCATGTTGACAGTTAGCTGAAGATAAGGGCACGAACTGGCCTGAGCAGTCCAAGAAATAGGCCAAGTAACAGCATGCTGAGTGTGGATTCAGTGGGAGAACAAAGGCGATGAGATGCAGGCCAGTTTGGTATTTCCAGGCCTGCATGGGACTGACTTGGATCCGATGGGGGCGTCCTGGCCATGACCGTAACACAGGGTGCCTCGTGAGAAGGGCTGCCTGGCCCCAGGACTGCAGGAACCCTCAAGGAGGCTCACAGAGGCCATGCCCCGCTCTGTCCTGCTGCCCTCTGGCTGCTGGGCCACGGTTGGCATGACTGAGGGAGCTGTGAAACACAGCATGCTCTAAAACATGCCTAGATTTGAAATCTATGGAAAACTGCAGTGTATATATACTGTGCAATCTCTAAATATTTGCATTTTATTCCGTAGCTGTACGTACAGAAAATGGTGAGAATGGGATCAAGCCGCAGACAGTCTTTGTTTTGTTGGCGAGAGGAGTTTTTAACGGGCTTCATTTTCACTACATAAGCCACTCTGATCTTTCTTATGCATCTGCTTCCCCTTCATCTTGCTGTGTGAGTGACAGCTACTTTGCACTAGCATTATCTGTCAAAATATTATTTAACTGGAATACCTTCCAGAACTAGTCTTTGTTATTATTAGAAACAAAAATGCAGTGATAATTGAATCCCTTTATATTCCCCATGTAATGCAAGGAGTAAGACATATTCACACCTAAGGGGGAAACGCATCTGGATTTCCTCTTTGCCCCAAGACCGCGTGCTCTCCCGTACCCTGTAAGGGCTTTGATTCACTATACCTTAGAGGGAGATGAAATTTGCAGTGCATGCATATCATCTAAGGAAAACAATAGCATACATACATTTTTTTTTTTTGCTATAGGAATCACATTAAATAAATATATAGTGAGCTGCAGTGTCACAACAAGTAGATGTACAATTACGAAGACAAAATACCCAAAGGAAATCAACACAAGGCTTATTAATATCCAGGCCTGCAGAAGACAACTGTCAGACAATTGGTCAACAAGGTACATGGTATCTGTTAGATACTGACTAACCCATTATGATCTTTATGAAGTGTCCTTTTGGGGGTCTAGATCTTCAAATATGAGTTGGAAGACCCTTTTCTTTTATTAGTTGCTAAGCTCTTTATACTTTTACCATATTGCGGCAGGTTAGAAGTCTGAGCTTTATTGTCTTATGTTATTGAAAATCCAGATTCCCGCAGCCTTCTCCCTCAGGTCAAGATTTGTCTGAGAATACATTCTCATTTCTCCATGTACAAAGGCTGTCTGGAGAGAGGCAGAAAAAGATTATGACTGTAATATACTTAAATCCAATTTATTTGCCTGACTAGAAACTTCCACACTTCACAATTGCTTCCTACAGAAGATTTTGTATTTAATTCTTTCATCGCAGTAAGAAGCAGGAGTGATCTTAGTCCTCTGACAGGTACAGCCGCGGCGCACACCTGAGCCAGATGAAGCGCGGCGGAAGAGACGATGAAAATAGCAAATGTACACACTTATTTTGCATGTTGGCAGTTTATTTCTGCTTAAGAATAATGAATTCAAAATGGATCTTTAAATATCCTGTGCAGAGCCGGCATTATGCCCCCGCCGTGAGTTATGTGCTCGCCTATCCGCCCTGCGTGATGTAGATGTCGCTCTGCGTGGTAGCTTCATGCTCGCCTTCCTCTTGGGCCTTGGTGTGGGACAGCGGCCTGCTGCCCTCAGCCTGGGCAGGAGGAGGCCTGGCAGCAGGCCGGCCTCCCCACACCCTGCCATGGGTACTGGGTGTGCTGTGCCCCGCAGACAGGCGCGAGGCAGGGGGCAGTCAATAACGCTCTGAGGGATCTCTGGGCTAAAGAGCTCCTCAGCAGTGTGGTGTCTTTTTTATATATTGTGTGAAAAAACACTCTGCAAAACGCATTGCTCAGCAGCCGAGCAGAGCCCACGGTGGCTCCCGGGGCATGAGGCTTCTCAAAGAGAGGGATGCTCGTACCAGCGCCATGTGGTGCCCACTGCCTGAGCCACGGTGGCACTGGTGATTGCTGATGCTCCGTGGGCAGGGCAGGAGCAAGGGCCCCAAGGTGGTGGCTGTGCAGGGGAAGGCTCCGAGAGGCCTCCTGGCTGCCCAAGGCAGCACAGCCTCGGCCTCGCTTCAGTTTTCCCCCTAAATTCAAGGCAATGCATCTCTTGTGTCCGTAACGTGAAAAAAACGGCCTGAGAAGATTGTAAATCAGTTTTTGGACAGCTATTTGTGTATGTAAATGCCACAGTTTTTCCTCAGCGCTGTAGAGCGACCTCGGATCAGTCCCTCCTTGCTCTGAAGCGGGGACAAGCGGCCCTCTCCCAGCGTGTCACAGTGCTGGGGCACCCCTGGAAGGTCTCCTCTGCAGCCAGCGCCTGAATTTTCTCATTTTCCTCACAACCTTCGGAACAAATTTTCCTTTCCCAAGTCTTCACCCAGCGGGGCTCTAAAATCATAACAATTAATGCTGGAAAAGACTCCTGAAGCCACCTAAGCCATCCCTCCTCTTAGGGCAGGATTGCTCAAGCATGCAAGGAAATTAATGGGGAGGGAAGCAGAAGAGAGTGAGTGGTGACCTACTCTGAAGCTAAAATGGGGGAAAAGCTGGAACTGTTTGAGACAGCTGGTCTAGGTGAGGTGGCTCCATTACCTTGGTGTGATAGTCATGCTGGAAGTTTGATCAGAAGTTTATCCCAACTTTAACTGGCATTTCAACTCATACTTTTTTCCTTTCCTTTCCTTTTCTTTCCTTTTTTTTTTTTTTTTAAACAATGCACCTTTTTGCAAAGCAAAATCTCGTGGCAACAAGGAGTAATCTAGAAGACTTACAACATTCAGCATTTATCACCTATTTCAGAGACACTAAGCAGCTATAAATGCATATGAAACATCTTTGGTGGCTTCTTTGCCTGTTAAACAATGTGTTCTTACGTTTCTAATTATCAGCAGGAAAAATAGTAGGAATTTGTTTACCAGCTTCCTGCATAATATGCAGACATCTGGAGCTGCTAGGTCTGGATGGCATTCCTGGGGGAGAGCAGATGCATCAAGGGCAATTAGACAACTTGGGAACTGCAGCTGAGCAGCAACATGCCCAGGCACTGCGAGCAGCCCCTCACCGCTCCCTGCTGCTGGCTCTGCTGCCTCCTCCCTCAGATGCAATTTTTGTCACCCCCTTAAAGCACAACAGAAGTGCCAGCTCTCAGGGCTGCCCTTGTAGGCATGGCTGGGCTGTTGAGTGCAGCCGCTCGTGCTTCTTGCAGGCTGGGTGAGTGGGCTTTGGGTGGTTTGGGGGATCCCTGAGCCCAAGGTTTTGTTCCAACCTTGGGAGCATCAGCCCTGTGTCTGTCCCTTGCTTCTGTGTAGGTCCCTCCAAAGGAGGGGGAACTATCCACAGTAATTATTTGTGGAACACATCATTTATGCCTGTGCTACTGAAGGATGTGCTAGGACCTATTTAGGGAGTGTAAACTGGTTGTCCTTGGTGCACCCTGGCTGCGTGAGCCATTGCCACTTTCTCCTGTACAGGGTTTGCAGCTACACACCCTTGTGTTTTTGTGGTGTCCTATGGGCTTGTGCCACTCCCTGAAAATCTAGGGATCACAACGTGGAAAATAGGTAAAAGAATCCCGAGGGGACAGTTTTCTCATCTGTGACACAGATGGGTTATTGATGGTATTCTCTTTTCTTATTTAACTGCTTGAGATGATCTGAGAGAGATGGTGTGGATTGATTTAAATCAGTGAGTCAAGTAACGCTTTTAATCATGATTGAAATCAAAAAGTGAGAAACGGTGGTTTAATTGCAAAGCAAATTCAAAAAAAAAATAATCATTTGTACATTTTAAGTTTCCTAAATAAAGGTCTGTCCCCTTTGGCAGCATAGTGGAACCAAAATTCTCTTTTTAACAAATTCAGTGATATTTAATTGACAAACAAACTACACAATATCTGCTCGTGTATTTTGAGGACATACTTTTATTCATATTTTTACATAAAAACATTGCTCTACTTTTTTATTCCTTTTTTGTTGCATGTGTTTTACACTTCACTGCATCAGGCTGCATCAGGAGAGGTGACTGCACCACAGCAAGGGCAGAGCAGTGTTTTTTCCTCTAGATAGCGTTTTTCATTGCAGGTGTACCCAAGAACTGACACCTGAATATTCTTGGCACTTGTGAAGCCCTCGCCTGCTCCCCAGCCTGTGCCCAGCTGCCCCGGTCGGTGGGATTAGTGGGTATCGTCCCCTCGCACACAGGCATCCCTCTGAGCTAGGGGAAGGAGCGTTGGGCTTCAGCTCCAATTATTTTCTCAGTTTAAAGGGAAGTCGTGAAGCTAAAGAAAACCTCACGGTGCTTTTATTTCTTGGTTTGGCAGTTTCTAACAGGTTGATAGGTTTTATAGGTTACAAGGAATTTAGTCCTTAGCCCAGGTATTTGTACTTGCAGGTGATCCTAACCAGCCGGAGATGTACACAACGTACATTTTCTAAACTGATTCCTTCTCAGTGCTGGGCAATGAAGGTGACCTGGGCAGAGACACCTTAGGGTAGTGCTGAAGGCTGTGGTGCTGCTCCCAGCCCATCTGGCTGAGCACACACAGGTTGCTGGAAAAACGCTCCGCGGCCCTGCTTCCCAGCGGGACAGGCACACGCTCCTCTTCACCACATGCAGTCACTGGGCTGCCCTTGGCTGAGGAAACCAGCATCAAACTGTGGGGAAAAAAAATCCAGGAAAGACAGTGGTTGTGCTGCTGAGGAATCAGGAGAATTTTCTGACAAAACGCTCTCTCCATTGCTGAGAGACATCCATTAATAAATGAGGAGCCTGGACCATTTTTTGGTTGGTTTTCTACCTCAGGTGCCCTTTCAAAAGGGCCCATCACTATATGAGCCCATCTCCCGATGGAGCTGACAGCGCCCGGCACAAGGTTACACCTTGCGCTTTCCCCCTCGGTGGAACAGAACATCTCAGAACCAGCCATGGTTGTGGTGGCGAGCATGAAACGAGTGGCAGACAAGGAGGGATGGGAGTGTGGGCAGCCAGGGCATGCGTGGGGGCAGCCCGGGGGGAGCCTGGCCCCAGGTGGGGGCACAGCGCGGAGCCACCACCCGGAGACCCGCAGTGGTGTGCGAGCTGCGCGTGCGGATCTTCAAAAGAAAAGAGTTTGGCCCTTAATGTTCTTTTTGATGTATTTTTTTGTATGCAAATAAGGTTTAATTTCTGAACTTTGAACAGTTTGCAGACTAGTTTATTAGAGTGTTGTATTATTAAGTCGTATACTCCTGGGGTCAGAGCGAGGCGTTTGGAAACCTCAGTGAACATTATTTATATTGTTAAACAAAGTCAAGAACTTCAGACATCTGGTATTCACCACAAAAGCAGACAATCAAAACAAAGACATATTTGTAATCATACTCAGTAGTCTTTTTATGTGAAGTAATTACTAAAATAATCTAAAGACATGGATCAGATTATTAATGAAAATGATAGCCTGCAAACTACTGTAATATACATCTCTACCTTTCATAAAACAGAAGGGAAACTGTATAATGTAATGAATAGCCCTGGGGTTGTGCAATGCCAGAATTCATACTTTGAAATCTGTTGTCTCAGCTGATGAGCTCTAAAGGGAGTATTAGCGGGCCTACTGCTGATTGGGCTGTAGATGGTAATTTTGAACTCTACTCTTTCTAGCTGATTTACTATTTTTGCTCCTTTTGCACTAAGGAAACTAAATATGAGTTATTAATGAATTCCTTTTAATATAAGCATTTATATGCACATAGCTGGATAAAATTCAAAATAAGGTGGAAAACATTGAGGGCTGGCTTGCCCATGTTTAAACAGGAATGGAAGGCGAAGCCAAGCACAGTGCGTGAGGGGGAGACTGCACAGGACTGTGGGCAGCCGTGGGTCTGGCTGCCAGCGTGCCGATCGTGGTCGGGCTGAGATTGTGTTCCCCTGCAGTTCAGGCCATGGGTTACATTCCCCTGCACTTCAGGACGTGGGTTACATTCCCCTATGGCTTGAGGCTCCACAGGGTGAGCTGCGATGATACCGCAGGCCTGAGGCGTATGGGGCAGTGCAGGCCGTCCCCGGGGGCCCCGTGTCCAGGCCAGGTCCAGCAGCCCCGGTCAGCTGCCCTGTGGCGGGAGTGAAAGGCCTCTTGCTGTCTTGCCCTGTGGCTGTCATGTGTGAAATCTGGATTTTGGGCTACTCTTTTTGTTTCTCTTCTCCAAAAAGTCATGGTGAAACTCAGCCCTGTCATCCACATCCGCTTACAGCTGCCGCTGACTTCAAAGGAGATCCTGCTGGCAAAATAGCTACGGGATTGTGTCAGTAGTTTATTCGCTCCTGAGATGTTGTCTGCTTAGATAATTAATGAAGTTAGAATACTAAAATTACATAAAGTGAAGGGCAATCTTAAAGCATTTATTATTTTGTAAATGGCCCTGAAGATTGTAACACATTTATAGTCACAAATCAGGCGCTGCACAGGAGGCAAGTCCTTTCAAATAAGGAAGCACAATTAATAATCTCAGTTTCTGTCGTTATTTATTCATGCTGCTGCTGATTTGTCTTCTCTTTCACACCTGTAAACCAGGACGCTGTCTTTACCTCCTGATGCTATTCTGAGAGAAATTTTAAACTAAGTTCTGTGTTGTAGCCTGCCCAGATCACATCACGGGGCGAACTCCAAACAGATCGCTCTGGTGAGGCCTAGTTACTCTTAAATTCTATCAAACTTCTGCTGTTTGCCTTTCCCTTCATGTTTAGATGTGCTGTGAAACACCTACTATAGATTCGGAATTAATTATTGAAGACTCAGTGATGGCAAAACAGACATTCACTATTTTCGACATACAATCACGGAAAGTATTGATTCTGCTCCACTCTTGTACTGTATTTGTGACAGTATCGGAGTGATTGCTATTAATATGAATGTACTGTTTTACTTGTTTCAAAACAAGCCTCTCTTACACATCAGAGTTTTATTTAAAGCAAATTCTCAGTTCCCATTTTTTTTTCCATCCCACGGTGTATACGGCACTGGGCAGGCAGCGAGGATTCAGAAGGATCCACTGAAGTAAATCAGGTCTTTAATCAGCAACAGACCCTCAGCAGCTGTGCCCAAGGCAGTAACAAGAATCCCAAATTCCGGGTCATGGTGTCTGGCTCTAAAACCGAGTTACCTGACTCCATTTCAACATATCTAGCAATGTTTTTGTAAGGAAATGGGTGAGAAAAACTTTTAGCCCCTTTTCTAAAACACCCGTCACAGACTCTAATCTTGGAAAGTGATTTGTTGCATATAAAGACTGCAAAAGTGGTGGTCTGCAAAGATCTGTATTTTCTGACTCATGTTTTAACAGAGTTGTAATGGCTTCATCTTGGCCATTGGCAAAATTACCAAAGGAACGTAACCCTGGCAATTAAGAGTAGACAGAAAATGTGGACTGTCATTTTCTAACTCTTCTAAATTGTCTGGTCTTCAATGTAATATCATCTCTTTAATAAATGACACAATTTTTATTTCCCTTTTCTTATAAACATTATTATTATTATTATTATTATATTAATATTAATTGTTTTCCTTCTTGGCTGTGCTCCGAAGTTAACATTCTAAAGAGTTTCACAGGCTTTTCCCCTAGCAAGTTACTGAATCATGGACAGAAAACATTTTTGCTTACTGGGCATTTTAAAGACAGAGTTGTTGAGCTCAGTTAACTTTTATTTAAAGTCTTCATAACACACTGATAAATATATATATATTCATATATATATTTAAATGGCCCCGGCAGGGCAGAGCAGGAGCTGGGGGCACCCCGCTGAGCTCCTCGCCCACCCCAAGCTCTGCAATGTGTCTCCTGGGAGCAGAGGGCAGGCAGCTTCCAGCGAGGGGTTCGAGCTGTGGCCTGCTTAACTAGCATGTTTTGGGTGATCTTTTTTCAGTGCTTTCAGTTGAGAAGGTCCTGCTTTCTTACCCAGACAACGTTCTGTCCTTTGTGTAAGTGAAAATGTGAATGTCTGTCTGCCCTGCGCTTCTAATTTTTCTGCTTTGAGCTCTCTCTCTAACTTTCCGTCTGTTCTCTTGTTTTCTTAGGCTTTTATTTGCTGCTGTTCTGCAGGGTGGCTTTGAGCACTGCTATTTTAATTTGGAGATGTGGAAGATGGCATCAATGTGTTCTTCCTCCTGCCCTTGGTTTGTGCTTGAGCGAGAGGGAGCTGGGGCCACATGCGTGCCTCTGCTTTGCTTGGAGGCAAGAGCAAGCGGATCCCAGGTGAAGTGTGAGGCTGCACAAGCAGAGGGACTGCACAGTGTGAAGCTTTACTCACTCCAGGTGTTTATGCTGATGTTAATGTAATTAAGGGGTAAATGTTAATAGAGTTTGGAGGGGGAACTGCTGTTGTGCTGCTTGGATGGAGGCTGCCCCGCTGCTACTGCCCTGACCCGCACCCACCCGGCCCTCAGTGGGTTCCTGAGCAGCAACAGGGTGCACCGTGTCTTGTCTTGGTGGTGTATTGCAGGTGCCCCAGATTGAGGAAAAATCTTCTTGCTTCTGCAGGTCGTCCTGAAGCTTCACAGGCCGCTTGCTGTGCAATTACAGGAGGATTTTAGTCTGATTATACATTAAAAACTCCTCTCTATAAAGAAATTCAAAGATCAGAGACGTTTTCTTTCAAGTATTACATTGAAACTTGAACACTCCTGCTGCTCAGTACAAAATGTTTCTACAAGGCACTATCGAACTCGGAGACTTTATATTTTCATTGTTACATGTTTCTTCTTTCTCTATTTAAACATCATATCTGAGCATTTCACTTGTATCTGTTTTTTCACTAAAATGTATAGAAGTTTTAATTACAACCCGAGCAGAATGCGTAGTCACAAATCATTGTTATGGATAGCACTAGCAGGGCTAAGAGAATCAAAACCAGACAAAAAATAAATGACATTTTTGTCCTTCAGATACGTGAAAATGTGAATGCAAATTCTATAGTCTTATTTTTTCTGATCCCCACTATTCTCTAATCTTATCAAATATATATTCCCATATTCTGAGTCAGGCTGATAAAGCAGCTTGATATAAACAAGTTGCATTAGATTTTGCAGAGCACATTTTCCTAGTAAATCCAATTTCACAATCTCTTTCTGGTGACATATTAGCCATTCTTTAGTATATAAAATGTTCTTTGAATATTTTAACTAGCGTTCTACAAGCAAACGTAGCAGAATGCAGTTGTGCCGTACGCTGTCTTTCTTTAGAAACCATTCTTTATTGGAAATGTGTTATTGCTTTACACTATGCTCCTTGTTTACCCTTTCGAGACAGAGGTAAGTAACGCTCACCGGTAAGCATCTCGATTACCAGTACCTGCCTCGGCGCAGTGTATCTGCACAGTGAGCTTTGGATATCACTGTTTGTCTGTGAATGGAGGTGCCTCAAGGTTCATAAATCTGTATGCAGTAGTATGGGTTCTCTAACAGCAATTCATTTTAATTACGTGAGACATAAAAAGACCACCTACAGATGAGACAATACAGCTGTAAGATTCTCAAGGTTACTATGGGGAATACTTCATAACTGAAGTATGTTTTCCCAAAGGAATTATACTACCATTTGATTTAATTTTTAATTTTTACATTTTAATCAAAAATAGATCAAATGGTGGTGTTATCTCCTGGGAAACATACTTCAGATATGAAGCAGTCCATGTTCCTTTTAAATATGTAAAGCTGCCATTTATGTATAACTCATGAATGACACCCTGTGTTGCAAGCAAATATCATGCAGTGATTTCTATATTGTTTCAGTAACAACACTATAATCACACACAAATATCACTACACCTGATTCTACGAAGCAGATGGCATTAAATACTAGGAACTTCAGATGCTAGGACAATATCTATCTAGTGCTAAATAAGAGCCATCGTCTATTGAACATGTGCGCATTAATATTGGCAGGGACCGCGTCCCATGGGGCAGTCCAACATCAAGGAAGTTGTTGTTTAGGCTTCTAAAAGCTATTATTTGAAAACTCCGATTCGGAAACGCGGGTTGGTTTATTACAGCGAAGAACAGAGCAGCATTTTCAAATCTGATCGCAGTTTGCAGACCTTAACACGCGTGTAGTCAAGGAATGGCAAATCTGGTTTTTAGGGCTGGGGAGGGCCTGTTGCTTGGCAGCAGGTGAGGTTCAGATAAATGAATGACGATTTGATCTGCCTGGGATGATTATTCCTATTTTTAAGGGAAAAAAAAGCAAGATGGCCTGTGTTTTTCTTACTTACTTGTGAACGGGCTGGGAGCAACTGCGGAGGGCAGAGCAGCCGGCCAGTCCTGCTGCCCTCGGCTCGCTGGCAAAGCGAAAAATACGTGAATTAGGCCAGTATCATGGCCTAAACCAACTAAATCCAGTACAAAAATGTTATGTAGTACAGATAATGTATTTATTATTTCCATCCATTCATCCTACCAACTAACATTCACTCTTGCACCTTCTTACAAGGCTTAATTCTCTCCTCTTAAATGGTGCTTCCCTTTATACCAACCGATGTGCCACGCTATCCTGCCAAAATCATGCCTATCTATAAACAGAGGAACTTCTCCCTCAATACATGCAGGTGTGGGTGAGAAAATAAGACAAAAAGCAAGCAAAAAATTCCCTTCACCCTCCCTCCCCTTGTTCACAGTGTCGCTATTCCGGGGTACAGCTGCTGCTTTCCCAGGACCACTGGACTGTACGGTGTGGACAAGGTTACGCTTCTCCCAGGCAGACGGTTAAAATGTTTTCTCTAGAACTGTAATAAATGCAAGCAAGAAAGTTGATGTGTACTTGTTTATCAAACAGGTTTTATTTCTTTTTTTTTAAGATTTTTGCAGAAAGGGCAAGTTAAAGTAAGGGCTTTAAAGGGCAGCATGTATCCTGCCTGTGGTTTACCAGCTGTGCCCTGGGACTGGCTGTCCAGCAGGGCTTCATGGAGATGAGTGCCCCGTGCATCAGTTTCTCAACAAGCCTTGCACATTAAGCCCTGGAACACAGGGCTCTCTTTTGAGGGGTGAACAGATGAACAACCGAGGTTATGTCCACGCTAGCAGGCAATTTGACACGATAGGTGAGCCATCTATTACAGCAGCTTGTGCCACGGCCCAACACGTACGCAGGATATTGTTCAGAGGTTTGACTTTGGACTACACGTAGCCTGCTGCCCTGAGCACAGCTGCCCCAAGGAGCAGCCCATGGCTCCGATCCCACGCGGGCAGTGTGAGGCGCACCGGGGTGGAGGTCCCAGGGCAGGTGATTTTGAAAGAAGATGCTTCAAGAGCTAAAACTGAAGCAATGCATAGCGAGTGGCAGCGGGTGGGGGACTTGCTTCAAAACCACACTACTGCGAAGCAAAATGATAATCTAACCAAAGCAGCGGTAGTCTAAGGAGATCAGAGCTTAGACTCACGAAGGTACCTAGGCACCTACGTTTTGACTCGAATCCACAGAAACATAGGTCTGATCCTAAGGTGTTCCAATTAGTTGAGGAAGAACAAAATCTGGAAACGCAGATGGAGAAGATCAGTTGAAAAGTATTAATGTTTAACTCCCCATTAAACCAAGCCTGTAGAGGAATTACTTGTTGCAAAATATTGATTCTGCATTTCATTCGTATATCTGGCCCATGAGGGGGAAAAACCATGCGGGCTATACTGCACAAATGAGACTCCATATAAAATAAACCACAAACAGGTTTTATTTACCTTTATACCTGAGTGCCTGCAGAACGCAATTCAATTATTAATGGAATAACAAAATCAGTCAGTTTCGTACTGGAGCCAAAGTGGCGTTTAATGCTTCTGCTCTTTTGAGTAACAATTTACAAAATACAAAGATAAAAATATTATATAATCTAATTTTAATCTGAATTAAAAAGACCATATGCTTATTTTACTATATACATGTAAATAAAGTATCACTTGGGTTATTTTGTGTACAAACCACAGCATTAAGAAATATAAAGAGTATATAATATTTATCAATAAACCAAAATTTCATAGTTATACAAGGTGAAGAAAGTCTTACAAAAATAGTTTTGAGGTTCTATTGCAGATTTTACACAAATTTGCTTTAAAGAAATATTTACCTGTCCCAAACTGTATGGCATTTAGCTGCACCTCTTACAGTGACTTCACGATTCTGACTGACAGAAATCTTGAAATGAATTACAAATACAGTACATCTATTAAAAAAGAAAAGAACAAAAACACTCCCCACACACACTGTTACAAGTCTTCAAGATATCAAACTACTTCAGTTGCAGTTTGTTTTCATCTTGGCTGATTTATAAATGCGTTCCTTACCCCATCAGAAGGCATGGAGGAAGGAATCGCACCCTGGCCTAAAGATTCTCTTTAAGGTTATGCAGAAGTGTTTGCAGCTCAGTTGTGACAACAATCGTGGCTGTCCATGAGGTTTCTGAACAGCTGGCCATGTTTCTAGTCAGCTGGAAACACCAGTTAACAGTGCAGCAGGAATAAACTCAGCAGCCATTTTACAAGGACCAAAGGAAGCAGGCCCAAGGATATTCAGCAGGTGAAGAGCTTGCAAAGAAAAATCAGCATCACAAAGTGAGCAACTCTATTATTTCATTTCTGGATACTTTACATACAATATAACTAAAATTTACATCTATCCAGAATACTTTATCAACAGTAAGCAATCTCAGAAAAGTAAGTAAAAATCTCAAGGGTTTTCTTAGTGCTTATAGCCTCATGCAGAAAGGAAGAATGCAGAACACAGAGAAAAAAAAAAGTGCAATTACCCTTCTGCGTCCTACCTTGAACTGCAGTTCCCAGGGGTTTATTTTTAGTTTTTAAATTCTCCGCAAACTCAAGAAAAACAGAGAAGAGGGAGCTGCTATTTTTAACAAATACTAGGTAGAGTATCCTAATACTGTACCAATTAAGTATGACTACACAAAAACATTTAAACTCAAGTCAAACAGGAATTACTTCTGAAATAGTGAAGACGCCAATGTTTAATCAGAAAGGAAAAGTCAAACAGAAGATTCGCCTGAAGCCCGACACATTTGTATTGATAAACACGCGTGAAGACAAAAATACCACTGGAAACTATCGGCATTTTCCTAATTTTTGCGATACCTGATGTTCAAGACTTAGCTATGAGGCAAGAAAGGATGCCCACAACAGAACATGGCAAAAAACACTGTTTTTCTATTTGTAAAAAGTGTTTCTATTCAACACATGCCCTGTTTCTTAGACTCTTCCCATGTGGCCGTCTGCTACTAGTCACTGGAGCATACAGGAGATTGAACTGGGTGTTCCCAGCTGACCCAGCCTGGTGCTGCTGCAGTTAAATAACTAGGGAAAATTATCCTGGAAATTGAAATGGTAAGGAAGCAAGGATTAAAACACTTGTCAAATCTGAAGGAATAGAAAGATACAGATAGGCTTTCTTATAAATCTTTGCTAAGGAAGGAAGGCATTACATTTCTGCATCAAAAAGTACTTTTTGTACTCATTCTTTCATTACAAACTGTGTTATAATGCAGCAAAGATGGTAATGACCAAGGGTTTTTTCATTCCTTCCCAATACTGATGTATTTTATTTACAACACTCTGTATAACTACAGTGATAATTGGGATAGACTGAAAATGAAGGGAGTTTCCACTAGGTGGTCTACATCTAAACCCATTTTTAGAGTTCATTCTCAAACCAGATGAAATTGGTAGGGCAACAGAGTTTTTTATGCTATTTAAATAGTACTGGAGAATTGATCTGACATATTATTGTGCTCCTGGAGAATGTAAAAGGCTATAGTTAAACCAACAACCAAAACCCCCTACTTGTTACCCTACATTTCACTCAAGTTTACTTTCTATAGCATGGCATTTAGAGATTCAAAACGTACTCATGAACAACATAAACCCCTAACCACTTAGATTTGATGTGAACGGCAGCGTTACATTTCTAACAGTGTAAAGAAAGTCCAACAGGCCACGGTCACGCTGCAGGTTACAGAGTAAAAAAGCAGTATAAAGTTCTCCTATTTTCTAGAGCTGTATAGATGCAGTAATCTCCAAGGACAGACCTGAGAGTCACTGTGGACAGTGTAATAAAATACCTGTGCAGTGCACAGCAGCAATGAGAAGGCTGATATGAAAAAATCACATTAAAATCGAACAGTGGTATGACTTCATCAGGCCTCTGTAATGCGGCCAGGAACTACGACCAATTCCCTGATTTATGTACGGTGAGACTTCACAAAAAGCAAGTGACCGCCACTCTGAAAGGTGAAGAATTAAAAAGAACATGACAAAAACTACAAGGATCACAAGGAAAACCAGCTGGCTCTCATTTTACCTTATTCTATAGCAGATTAAAATACAGCTAAGTTTAAAGCAAACCGAAGAAATAGAGGCACTAGTATCCATGAATTCTTAACATGATGAAATTTGAATTATTTAAACAGAAAACACTCTTTTGGTTTGATGATACACAGAAATATTCCCAGTGTTTTAAACACACTGACATAATTGTTCGCTCTTTTATACTCCAGCAGAAAACTTTTCCATCAAAGAGTCCAAGTGCACTTTTGATACTCTCGTCTTCAGATACACTAAATTTCGACTATACGCTGTTCTGCTAATTGTTCCTTGCCAAACATTTAGTCAATGACACAAAATAGGTTTTGAGTCATTTTGCAGAGATTAAACTTTTAGATACCTTTTAGCCTTTTACATGTAGGTAGCTATTTCAATTTTTACAGCACAGAAACTGAAACTTAGGCAGCTTTTTTCTTGGCTGCTGTTATTACCAGGATTTTTTAAAATAAAAATTGGAAAAGTGTGGAAAAATGAACTACTCTCAAAATACAATCTAGTTATCGTGGTAACAAACATGTAATTTCAGAGCAGTGTCTTTAGAAAACATACTGTATTCCTATTTTGCATTAGTTGATAAACCCTGATAACAGTATATGAGAATTTGCTCATGCACTTGCATTGTTTCAAGTGAGAACGTTCCTTTCCAGCTAGGATGGATACTACTGCTTGTATCGACCTCTGCTGGGAGTTGGAGAGTTCAAAATGAGTTTCTTACCTTCAACAAACAGGGCCAATTCAATTTTTAAAACCACTGTGTTTCTTAGTGATGTGATCTTTGAACAGATTGTATTGCTTCTGTGGCTGAAGAAGATTTTGAGGCTTTTGAAAAAATTTGCACTTTGCAAAGATTTATTTTCAGTGTGTCTAAAATTTATATTGGCTTGGAGGAAATTTATTCTTTCCTAACAAAACGCTTTGGATACCAATTTACTGCAGCTCTGCTTAACAGACTTATTTCCTCATTTATCACTTAATTCAATTCAGCATTTATAGGATATTCATATATTTAGGAAGAATATCTTCTTAATAACAGTCAACTTAGCGCTAGCTACAACTCCACACACAACATGGGAAGCACTCTAAGACTGTGAAAAGCTTCGTCTAAGCATTTTACAGTACGATAAACCCCACTGGGAAAGTAACGCTTAAAAGCCTGTCACTAGATCTTTGCAGCTTTGGAGCCACCATTTTAATTTGCCCTGCCTAACATCTGCTCTCAAACCAGGAGAGGCCAAACGCTGTTCTCCCTGCGATATCTGTTTTGGGCTGAACTCTGCCCAAAGGCTCAGTGGCAGCAGGGCACAGCTATGGCTCAGCAGTGCTCCAGACAGCGGAGATTGCTTTCTGCATGAACTTTGGCAGGTCACAGCAATTTCCCTCTAATGCAGAGGGTTAACATGCTGCTGCTCGGTTCAGAGATTTAGGACCTGAAGCAGCCACTCAAGTGTCGCATCCAAGCAGCACAACTCAGATACCTTAAGAGACTAAAAATCTGAATGTGTTTAAAAGTTACAGTCCTACATACTGCCAAAATGTAGAGGAAATTAGTTGTGGCCAGCCAATAAAATCATGTTGGATAACAAGCTCAAACTTCTCAAACAGATTTGTTCTAATATTACCATAACTGGAAAGGAGGAGTCTGAGTGACAATGGTATCTTCAGCAACTGTGAGAGAACTGCCTAGATCTAAAATACCATCCATCTTTGCATTATAGTGTTGTTCAAATAACACTGATTTTTCTTTTAGATGCTTACCTGTCCCATTCACAAACTATACTCATTACAAAGTACATGTTTAGCGTGTATGAAAGACTCCTGAACTGGATGCATACTTTGGATTTTAACATAACATTAAGTTTCAAGAGGATTTTTACTGGCCTTCGCATAGCTGCAAAGCTGATTAGCTCTCTGTCTAAAGCTGAATTTCATCCATTTCTGCCTGCTTACACAGAGCTGAGCTAAAAACACAGGCCCTGTACCAACGTAAACACAAGGACTACCTCCCAAGAGTATCAGAGAAAGTGTCCAAGAGAGACAGTAAAATCTTGTGTCAGCATGATCTTTGATCCAGTCCCAGGTGAAGACTGGCCCAAAGACTAAATGAGCTTACCTACTCTAAAAAGTTAAATCAAACTTATGTTTTTTGTACCTACTGAGCGACCTTAAAAGCAGAAGCATTTTTTCAAGTGTAAAAACAACGACATCCGCAATCGTACACGGGAAGAGTAACACATACAGCAAAGTGCTGTATGCTGCATACCACGCACAAATCCCCGCCGTGAGGCAAGGTACAGATATCCAGCTGTACAGTGTTCACAGGGGCGTCTTTAGCATTTAAAAAGCAAAGCAGTGTTGCGGAGCTGCAGTCTCTCAATCTCTAGAAGCCCAGGATATGATTGAAGTGTCCCTGAAATGACAAAAGTTCACGTCACTAATATTATCCAAAACTGAAGTCTTGTCTCAGTATGCATTTTCAAACTTTATTTTAAAAGAAAGCGACTGTCCCACTAACAGCACCACAAATGTTCCCCTTCTTCCTGAAGAACTAGTGACAACTAAAAAAATCAAGACTATACAAGAGTACAGTTTTAGCATCATGCTTGCATGTAGAACACCAGACACCTAATTTTATTTAACAATAAAATGTTTAAAGCTTTTGAGGATAGAACAGAAATTTAGTTTTGGGGCGGCAATTTCTATTTCAAACTTAAGTCCACGTTTGTTTGTATCACATTGTGTTTGCTTAAATAACGTACCCATGGTAATACCTTCACAGCAAAGAGCTTCATCTCTAGTTATCATGTAGCACAGAAAACTCTTGGGAATGCTGATGTTCTTCTCACCCCCAAAACGCTGCCTACCTTCCTTCTTTCCGGCATAACACTTCACCTAAATAGTCACTAACTCATCAGTCCAAGGAAAGGTTAAATATTTGCAGCTAGCAAAGAAGTATTCTTTCCTCAAATTGTGGCTTACTACATGTCTGTTGTTCTTTCTGAAAGATGTGGTAGTCATCCTGTGCAGAAATACAGACCTGAAAGTTAGGAGAGCAAACCTAACAGTGGCACTGCCTTTAGATACCTGCTGAAGTTCATGGCACTTAGGACAGAAACGCAGCATTAAACGCGTTCAGTAAAGCTGCTGTTAGTGAAGCTCCTCCAATGATGACCAATTAGCTTCATAAACATTAGGATTTTTTGATGCAATATACCATGCTGACAAGACTGCCAACAACCATGAAAAATGGTCTTAACCCAGCATGCTTCGTGTCTGCCATATTCCAGTTTGGATGTTTTAATGTTTTTGAATTTCCCTACCACCAGCAGAATATAATTTCTTACAGGATTTTAACATTATCATTATGAAAGAAATTACATCACGATTTATCTTGCTGCCTGTGGGCTCCTCGTTGATGTTTGTTTCAGCTGTTGTGAGGGACTTCCATGGTGCACCTCAACCACTGTGACAATCTGATTTTCCTGAGGTGAATTTTAAGTCTGAAGAAAGTTATCTGAGCTCAAATCAGATTACTGCACGTTGTACTTGTAATAGAAGCTTTTTATTTTTTTAAGAATAAAGATAATTTAGTAATATAATTCCTACTATTTATCAAAATATAACTGTATTATCCGTTGTGGTACTGGCCACAAGTAAGGGATCATCTGAAGAGAACAGAGCTAACAGATCTACACGGGCAGTTCATCATCGGGAGTTAGAGGGCTTAGAGCTGAGCTGTGCTGTGAATGCAGGACACTCACGTGAGCCAGCTTGTATCAGGATGGTGTTAGAAGCTCAGCACAACGTGAATTCAGCTACACTCCAACGCAATTCCAGCTGCTCTAGGCCTGTCTTTGTGTGGCAGTCTGTGGAAACCACAAACTCTGCTGACTGGAACTGGGAGCCGAAGAGAATCCCCCCGCTCTGCAAAAGCAGGCCATCAGTGCAAAGCAGTCAGGTTTTTCTTTCAGCCACAGATTGTTCCAGGCCCATGACTCAAATAATAGAGAAGTGAATATATATGCTAACTGGCTTATCCCGTTACCAAACACTGCATCTTACTACTTGAACTCTAATTTGTATTTGACGTTATGCAACAGATACGGATAAAGTTTTTCCCCACGACAGGGAAAATCATGGAAATCAGAATTTCATCAAATTCAGTCATATTTTAAATCACCCTGCTTTAAGCAAAGCAGTTTCTGTTTCAGCTCAATGACACGAGGCTGATTTAGCAAGAAGTCTAGCAAGCAGCTACACAAGGGCTCCAGATTTTAATAACACCAACTTGAGCTGCTATTTTGCCAGCACAGGACAGTTAAGTAGGAAAATTCTTTACTTTTGAGATTCCAGTTCTCACTCAGTAGTTGGCAAATTATTTTCCTTGGTTCTTACAGCTGAAGCTGAAAAGCATTTAAAAGTGAATAGGTCATCCATTATACCCAAACTTCAAAAAATGAGTGTTTGTTGAAGAGGTGAATTATACAAACCCAGGTAACTTAGGGTGCATTTTTCATTTCAAGTTCATTACTACAGCAGAAGAAAAAACATGACAAGCTTCTCTGACATGTTACTACTTAAAACAGGCATGGTCTCATTTGGAGTTACGGTATTTATGCTCATGTTACATGAAAGTGGTGATAATTTTCCAAAATTTGGTGGTTAACAGCAGAGAAGAATTTTACAAACTCTGATGTTGGCACTGTTGTTCTGTCAGGTAACAAAACTGACTTCTAATGTGCCAATTTGGGTTTTAATCCCCAAACACCTTCTTTAAGGTCTCCATGCCCCCAGAGAAGGTAACACACCTGAAAAGCTCAAGCAGTAGTTCACATATTTGGTCATGCTGATTTCTGCTCATAATAACTATTCCTAAAGTCAGCCCTAGATCTGGTTTTCATTTTATTTTAAAAGACAAGCAGGAGTAAGATAGCACAGTAAATGCCTTTTCAGTTACAACTTCTGATTTATGACAGAAACCTCAGTCTCGCAGCCTTCAATGGAAACTTTGCCATCGGTTCCATCAGACTGAAGATTCTGCTATGAACGTTCAGCCTTTTGGAAGAAACGCATGGCACTCTCCCAAACTGCTTATTTTTCACTAAGGAATCCCGTGTGATCAAAAGCTACTCAACTTTTGAGTAGCTCCCATACCCTTAAGAGACTTCCGAAACTTTGGTTAGAAAATTTACATGAAAAATGAAACTGCAGGAATGCCACAACCTCCTTCACTGCTCCCGGCCGTTCCCTCTTGTGGGTTTGGTCGTTTATGCATGGTAAGAAAGGAAGTGGTTAAGATCACTATCGTCTTACTGGGAGATTTAGAGGAAAAAATAGGACACAGAATGGGATTCCTGAGTGTTTCATTATGATTCAGTATATCAAGGAAGATATAAAAATCGGGTAGAGGAAGTTGTTCGTTGCTGTTTGCTTCTGTTACTTCCTAAACTCTGCTTTTTAGAGTGAATTTGAAAAATGTGTTTGCTGCCTCCATATTTTCCAACTGCTGCTGCAAACACATTAGTTTGTACTCTGCTGGCATACCTGAGAAATGCTAAATCAATCTGCCTTCTTTTATTTACATGCCTTATTCCTGAGAAATGTAATTGTGGTTTTTATTAACTTTGTGTTTTATGGATCTAATGCTTACGAACAAGTCTATCTTTTATGCCACAGGAAGAAGGGTAATACACTTACAGATTCTCCAGCAATACATCTCGGGCAAGGCTGGCCAGTACCTCTGCTTCCTTGGTTTTCAAAAATCTAATTAACAAAAACACGTACAAAACCATAAAAAAAGCAATTATTTGCAATTTTATTATAAAACTTATTTTAAACGTGCTCTAGTAATAGATATTGCTGACGGTGTAAACATACCATTGAGTTTGGCTTTGTCTTTGCATCCCACGGACCGCAGCCAGAGGAGAGCTTCTGTTTGGAATCCAGCTCCATAGCACAGTCAATGAGGCGAGCATCGGCCTCATTTGGAAGGGCTTCTAACAGCTTGCACGCTCGCTTCTGAAAGAATCAAAAGCAGTATTTACATATCTTTGCAAGGCATAGGACATCGAATACAAGTCCGCAGGATTTTCTTGTTTCTGACTGATAGGCAGCCTGCATTCATTTGGAGGCACGGTGAGTACGGTCAGTCAGTAACATGCAGCCTGTCGGGGGCTAGGCCAACACAAAAACTTGGTGTTTAACACCGTCTCGTGCTGGATGAGCAGGGAATCAAACACACAGATCTCACTAAACATCTCTGCTTCAGAAACTGGGGATAAAATGCCACTGGGAAGAGAGGCTACGTCACCCTTCGTTCATGTATTATTTAGGATGGGGGTTATCAAAGGAGCAGATTGTGGGAAGTTCTGTGAAACGGCTAATTAAATCGAGGAAACGGAAGGAAAACCCTGAAGCCAAGTCAGACAGCTATGAAGACATCGTTTGTAATGACTTCTCTGCGTCTCCTTCTGCAAACTGCCCCCTTTTGCAGCTTCCCCCTGCCACACAGTGAAGGTCCTGCTTCTCACCTGGACCACTCCCTATGATTTTGGCATTTCCTGCACATCAGGGATGTCTTTTGCACAGATCTCAGCAGCCCAGGCCAGGTCAGAGGCGTGCAGCAATACCGCTTCACCGCTCCGTAAGAAGGATGTTGGGAGCTGAGCGCGTTGAGATGCCAGGTGCGGGATGCCCCGATCGGAAACCTCAAGGGCGCCCTCGGCCCTGCAATGGGGGCACGACCCGACCCCCGGGGGTCCTAAAATCGGGGCAGCAAATTAACAGCCTAACGAGCAGCTTCAGAACTGACACAGCCATCTCGGGGCCCGACTCTGCCTGAATTCCTCGGAGATGCGCACGCGTTTGAAATGTTTTCCTAATGCCTTTCTGAACAAACTTTGTTTAAGGGGTAACAATATTCGATCCCTTTCACAAGCACATGATTTCACAGGCAAGAGCTGCGTTGCCGCAGAACTAACAGACTACTGAAGCATGGAAACCAAATTTAAAATTTGAATATGTAAAAACAAAATGGATCAATACAGCGGGAACCTCGGCGGAAAACAGCTGAAACGAGAACACTGTCAAGGAATAGAGGATATTTGGATGGGATGTAAATCAGAAAGTGAAATATGTATTGTACTAAGAAAGTGCATAATATAAGAACAGAAAGTCTGACAAGGTCCTCTAAAGGCAGAGCGCCTTCCGCTGGGAAAACATTCTCTTCCCTTTGTTGCTGCACAACTCGTCCTTTATTAAAAGCCTCGGCGCGGTGCTACGGCCGCAGAGCTGGCAAGATGTGGGAGATGAAGGCGAGGAGGAAAAGATGATGTACTGCCACGTATCAGAAGAAATCTGGCTTATTAAAAATAAATTCAAAGTACTGTTTTTGGGGGGTTTAAGATATTTAGCATCAGTGACAGGAATCCGGCATACAGAGGAGCTGCCTGACAATCTTATCCTACCGATGCCAAGACACTTGGGAAGTTTCTAGCAGAGGCTGGCTTCAGGTAGGCTTCACCCTCCAGAATTCTCTCGTAGGAAAGAAACAATCAATACATCAGTCCTGCCTGCGAACAGACCACGTTTGGTGCGTGTGATTAACAAGGATCAACGAGCGAGCTAGGTAAAAGGCAAGCAAGGATTTCATCAAAATGACTGATCTTGCAGGGAGGGTGGGCTACATCTCCAGCTTGGAAACAGAGTTTAGGACAAGCAGCAGCAATTCACATCACGTCCCAGAACAGGCAGAAAAGAGCTGTACCCGCAGAGGAGACCCTCTGACCCTGTTCCAGCTGGCAAGGCCTGCAAACACACGCGTGTTTTCGCTGCTGCTGGAAGGATAAAGGCCTCACTGAGATGCTGCTTTTCAGAAACAGGCACCGGATGGGTACAAAACCCAGCTGCGTACAACTATCCCAAATGCAACTAAAGATGTTTTAAGAAAGTCATCCCAAGCAATGACTGGTTTGTTTGCCAAACTTTTGAAAGCCTGACTAGCTTCTGTGTTGTGTTTCCTAAGCAGCTGTCCTCCAGGTATGAGAATGGGTCTCCATCCAGCTTGGCTTCGTGTGCGTTTAGCTCCCCTGGGTGCCTTTATGGGTGGCAGTGTGTGGATGACCCCCATCATCCACACCGTTCCCTCGGGTGCTGTCGCTGTCCCCAGAGAGCAGACCAGTAAAGCCTCTAAATCCTAAAGCCGTAAAACCAGCGCACTCCCAGTGAGCGCCATCCTAAGGGGAATTTCTGAAATACATGCAGATGACTACATCAACACACAAAAGGCAAAATTAAATGATATGCATGTATATACAGCATACAGTAGGAGCGATGAGGAGCGCAGAAGGAACTGTAGGGGATCTTCCCCATTTGCACAGGACACCGCGTGACAGCAGCACTGACTCAGATGACGATGAAGACTCCACAACAGCTCTCTCCCCAAGCCCAGGAGTCAGCGAGTGGAGCTGAGTTCTGAGCAATTTGGCGATAGGATCTCCGCAAAGCCCCGCTGCAGCGTTCACGGTGACCTCAAGCCCCAGCGCTGGCAACAGCTTAAAAGCCAGGAGGGACAGAATCCCCCTGAGAAGAGCGACAAATGTTCTGATATTAAACCTAAAACGTGCAAAACCCTGTAGAGCTCTACAAGTTACCAAGGAAGCAGCTTGCCCGCACTGCCACAGCGGCTCACGCTGTTAGAGAACATCTGAAAGAGAACATCACGGGCAGCCCGTTGGGTGCAAGACCCTGCACCACGATGACCAGGTACCAGAGGATGGGGAGCACCGAGTGGGCACCCCGAGCCATGGCAGGGCCAAAGCACAACCCCATCACGTCTCCGCTGTGCTGCTCTACACAGGAACATACTAAACCGGCACGAGAAAAGTTCTCCTTTTAAAGCCACCTTGCAGAGCTTGGCGCAGGCGTTCTGCTGCCTACGAGGTGTGACAGCAGTTTTGAGCTGCTCTCCGTTGCGGAGGTTTCAGGGGATTTCATCTCATCTCGTTAATCCTGCCAGCTCAGCAGGCAGGGACCTGGGGGTGCTGGTGACAGTGGGCTCCACGTGAGCCAGCAGCATGCCCTGGCAGCCAAGAGGGCAAACCGTATTTTGGGCTGCATCAAACACAGCGTGGTCAAAAGAGGCGATTCCCACCAATATTCAGTGTTGGCACAGCCCCAGTTTGAATACCAGGTGCAGTTCTGGTCTCCGTGATACAAGAAGGGTGTCGAGGTCCTTGAAAGCATCCAGAGGAGAGCAACGAGGCTGGTGAAAGGGATGGAAAGCATGTCCTGGAAAGCACAAGGAGAGGCTTCCTAGTGAGGTGGTTGGCACCCCACACCTGTCAGAGTTCAAGAGCAAATGCCCTCGATGATTTTGGTTAGCCTGCAGTGGTCAGGCTGTTGGACTCGCTGATCTTAGTGAGTCCCCCCCCGCTGAACCACTCTGCTCTGTCCTACTGCGGTGATTTCCTTACACACTGCGATCCCTGCACCAGAAGAAAGCTGGCATTTGTCTCCCTAACCTCAAAAGCAGGGGAAGCGCTTTCTCTTCCGCGCAACCCTGTGAGGCGCAGTCAGAGCCTGTGAGCCCGCTGCACACAAGCCGTCCTCACCCAGAAGCGGGGATTTCCCGACAGGCGAGGCCAGCCCCGGCTGTGCGAGCACCGCGCTGCCCGCAGGAGGCCGCTCGCCAGCAGCCCCGGGACGAGCTCCTCGCGGAGCCCCGCGGCCCGGCAGCAGAGCCCGGCGGCGGCTTTCCCCGGGGGGACTCGGCCGGGCCGAGCGGAACCCCCGGACCCCCGCCGCCAGGCGCCGCCGGCTCCCCCCAGCCCCGCGG
>CM021702.1:35568630-35661320 GCA_011074415.1 Stictonetta naevosa
GAGGCGTGCTGCCCGGCCGTGCCAGGCCCCAGGCGTTACCACGGGGAAGTTTTTGTATGAAAGTTGGGCCAAACTTGCAGCTGGGCCTCAAACATCAGGGCATCCTGACAGATCCTGCCATAAATCCTGCCATTCGTGGGCCGAGTGCTGCTTTGTCTTTCACTTTGGGTGTCCTCGGGTGCTGATGGTATTAAGGCAAAAGGGAAATGTTACCGAGACATTTGTAGCCTCATGTACGCACAGCCCAATTTCCATGCCAGCGAGCTGTGGGGCTGCCAGGGGATCAAAGCACAAAACCCACGTGGAAGCGTGGCTGAGGCTGCTCCGGTGTGTGGGCTGCAAGCAGGGAGCTCGAGAGCTGACAGTAGATAGAAAAAAAAAAAAAAAAAAAAAAAGGAGACTTCCCAGGGTGGAGTAAAAAGCCTTGCTCTGTTTATTTGCAGCCTAAAGCCAGTCTCTTGCAGCCTGACCGGTACAGCTGTGTAACTTCAGCCATGCTGTGGCATACAGCAGGAGGGGCGCTCTGCAGAATACCGTGTGCTCCAGGTCTCACTCCTGTGACTAATTATATATATATATACATACATATTTATATATATATATATATTCTTTTTCTTTCCCCAAGGTTTTGTGCCTCTTCCCTGCTTTTCAGTGCACAAAGGAGGATATAAACACAGACAACGGCACATTTTTTGCGTTACCAAATAATTCAGGCAGCTGTGTGAACTGAAGGAAACCATTCTGCCTCCCTTTGCAGCACGTCTGCCTGGGAGAACACCACGTCCTCCTCATCAAAAGCTCCTCCGAGGTGGCTTTACCATTACTGTGACGGGATGCTTTTGGCTGCTTATATGGTACATCACTGCTGTTCTAAGCCTTGGACAAAGAAAATCAGTCAAAAGCAGCACAATTTAATTTCTTTTAGTAGCTGAACATTCAAACACACTCCAAACTGTGGCCAGACTGGGTGGTGAAGTGTCTGGCAGCAAGCAAACCGTACCTTTCGTACGGCCGCACCATAGCCGGCCTAATCAATACAGGGCACAGCAACCAGGGCAGCATCTCGCTGCTTGTTATTACTTCTGAAGTGTTACACCAATACTCATTTAACAAAATTTCTGATTACTATTTTTATCCTTATTTTACAATTAAATTTATTATTATTATTTTTTTAATTTTAAAAAATAAGGTTATTTTTCTTTCATCTCAGAGTGATGTAGATCTTATGTGGACCAAAATGACATGGAGTTTATTTAGATATGACGGTATTATTATATTCAATTGTATAGTCATAGAATCATAGAGTCATGGAAACAGAGAATCATTAAAGTTGGGAAAGCCCTCCAAGATACCGGGTCCAACCATCCCCCTACCACCAATGTCACCCAATAAACCACATCCTCAAGCGCCACATCCAACCTCTCCTTGAACACCCCCAGGGACGGTGACGCCACCACCTCCCCGGGCAACCCGTCCCAACGCCTGACCGCTCTTTCTGAGCAGAAATGTCTCCTCGTTTCCAACCTGAACCTCCCCTGGTGCAACCTGGGGCCATTCCCTCTGGTCCTATCCCTAGTTACCTGTGAGAAGAGGCCAACCCCCCGCTCCCCACACCTTCCTTTTGGGTAGCTGTAGAGAGCAAAAAGGTCTCCCCTGAGCCTCCTCGTCCCCAGACCAAACAACCCCAGTTCCCTCAGCTGCTCCTCATAGGACCTGAGTCCTTGCAGCTTACCAAATTTTCTTTTTCCCCCCTTGCTTTTTTTCCTTTTTTTTTTTTTAAATTTTTTATTTTTATTATTATTTTAGAGCTTTTCTAAATGAAAATAGCATTTTCTCTCTTGAATATAATGATGTATAGGCAGTCCTTCAGCAGTACTGTTCTTAGTATTCCGTCAATTTAAATAAGTGAGCAGGGTTTTATTTATACAGTACAGCTAAGAGAGTGGAATTGGTACATCATAACTCAAATTCTCTGAAGTCACTTTTAGCTATATGAGTACTTCTGTGATGCACGTTAAGAACAAACAGTTTAAAAACTATTTACTATTATGACCATTTCAGATTAAGTCGCAGCAAAGTACCTGAGTTTCACTACAGAAACGTCCAATTTCCAAACAGAATAATTCAGAAGCTTCCAAGGATCATCTGCGCATTCCCACCCACCATGGCAGAAGACCAAAAGCATGAGCACAGACTTGGATTGGGGACATGGCCACACAAACTGCCCAGGCAATCCCAAACAGGCAGAGAGCTGTTTCGGATTCATTCTGAAAATGATCAACAGAAGATTCTTTACTAGAGGACGACTCACATCTTTAAAGAAGTAAAAGGTGTCTTCTGCACCAGCCAAAATGCTACCAAAATGGAGAAGACAAAGCGCACGGCAGGAGGTGTGACCGAGCAGAATCTAACAGTGCTCGTCACTCCCTGGCACTGGATGTCACAGATAAAATTCGAACCCTTCTTTTTACTTTTGGTGGGTCTGGAGACCAGCACAGGCATAACTCCTGTCAGGTCTAATACACTGCTTGTCTTTTCTGCTCTGCTAAATCAAGCTATTTTTGCAGGAGGGCACATGTATTGTCAGTCTATCCTGGCACTCCTTCTAGAGCTTATTCTTCACTAGGGATCCAGTTGTACTTACACTATATGCTCTACCGCATTCTTTGAGCCTGAGGGTGTATCACAACAAATAAATCCGTAGATTCTTTGCCTTTTTTTTTTTTTTTAATTTACCAATTGACATGCCGGATAGAAAAATAACCCCAAATCTGGGTAATCCAGTTTGCAGAGCATCGGAAGCATAACTCATTTCTGATCTTGAATCAAGCCCAAATCCATTCATGTCGACTCAGATTTATTTAATTATTTCAAAACAACCTTCCAGTTCCACCCCCAGAGTCTATTTATGTTTCTTGCCAGGATAGCTAGCGTTGTGAACTGGCGTCCCTGTTACATTCACATGTTTAGAACAATAGGATGCACTATAAAAATCAGGCATGTTGTGATGCATCCATCTAAATGTGTCAGCATACGTCAGGGGATCCTTTTTTGCAGGTGCAAGGTTTGGAAATGTCAGTTGCTTTAGGAAAGCATCTTCTGAGATGCAAACTGCAGGGTTAAGTGGTACCTGCTTGAGCAGAATTAGTATTAGTTCTCTTCCTCCGTGGATATTTTTCTGAATAAGAAAAAGTTTAGCTCTGTAAAAAGTATGAAAGCTCTCTTGCTACATGGATAACAATTCTGCCTTGACTTAAAATGATTTTTTAAGGAGGGAGAGAACCTTGTGTGTTAACCATGCCATTCAATGTATAAGGCTCGTAGTCAAGGCCCCTAGGGTGAAAACAATTCTCAAAAATAAAATACTTTATCAATAAAAGTAATCTGTTTTAATATATATTTCATTTTGTCTTTGAATGCAACCCCCATTTCCTTTAACCCATTTTTTTTTTCCCCTAGGAACAAGCTTAGTTTGTGCAGTTTAGTAAATCCCACTAGTTCAGACACCTACGTGTGAAGCTACGTTTTTACAAGCATCAACAAAAATATGCTATTCTTTACGACTTTGTAAAAATAAGATGCCAAATTAGTGCATAAAAAAAATCTTTCAGATCAAAGAAGAGACTAAATTCCCAGAAGTACAGATTATGGTACAGATCGGTATACAGAAAGGATGTAACCAGATAAAAAAGGTGTGCTTAGGTACACCTTAAAGCTATTTATTTTTGTTTTATATTGTACATGTGCTAATAAATACTATTTCTGTATAAAAAAACATAGCTTATATGTATCCTGAATACTGAGCAACTTTCAGTACTTTAATTTCTTCAAACCGGAGTTACGTAGTCTCTCTACTGTTGTATCTTTGCCTAAGCATGGCTCAGGAAAATAGTGTTAAGCACCAGTAACTTTTCTCTACACATAAAATCGTGTGTTAGGGATGAGCTAGAACTAGAACTATGTTAAAACACTTCAATATTTTACGGGGAATTCCCAGCTTGAATACAACAGAATAAAACCCATGTCTGTAAGGAATATCCATTTCAGTACTTCAACTGGGCTCTAAAATAAAGTAATTAGCAAATGTGAAGCTGACATGCAATTCTTTTGTAAGCTGACTACATGACTGAGGCAGGGCCAGAAGACGTGAGCGGCACTCCAGCGTGACTGCTTGTGCCACTCAGGTCTGCTGTACCTTCCTTCAGCTTGTGTTTCACCCAGCCTTGGATATCGCCTCTGTAATCAAGTCCTTTGCAGCTTGGGGTGAGTAGTAGATCAACTGGGCACTATGGGAGCCTTGCCAGATTAATTTGGCCTGCTGCCTGTTGTTCAATCTGGAGTCGGTGAAGCCCTGGGTTTCCCTGGGACCGTGCTGCCAAGTACTCCATATGGGATGCCCAGAAATATAGCCTCATGTTAGGGAGATTTAGGTCTCCTGCGTCTCAATGGGCCTATACGTTTTTAACAGCAATCCTTGTTTTTACCTTCCAAATGAACCTTGAAAAGGTCTTGTGAACCTTATTAAAGAATGAGGTTTTAAATTATGGGACATGGCTGTAGTTGACAAAGGCTACAGAGGAAGACATTTATTCTGAGAAGTTACATCCGACAGTTGAAGCGGGGCGAGTCGCTCTCACAGGGAGCTTTGGCCGGAGAGCGCCTTAACCCTCGGCTCCGCATCGCGCTGGTCTGAGCAGCGGGCAGGGCGCGAGCTTGAGCTGAATGCCTTCACCATGAAAAAGTAGCTTTATTTGTTGGAAGAGGGCAATGGGACTGACAAAAAAAGACAATATGTGACAAATAATAAAACAATTAATTAGATTATAGTGCCACATTTACTTACTGCCAAAATTCATTTTTTTTTCTGACCACTTAAGCCTGCCTTATCAGCCGCAATCATCGTAGAACGGCTCGGGTTGGAAGGGGCCTTAGATTGGGTCAAACAGAATGCACGTTTTCTGTGGTACTGGGAAACAAAAGGAGAAAGAATTTACTGTTGGAGAATAGATTTGTCTGTGACATAACATTTCGTAGTGTTCCTAATGGCCTGTGGCCTGTGCCACTCCACACAGTCTAATGCTTTTCCTCAGTCATGAGAGCTGCGGGTGGAGGCTACATACTACTTGCTCTCTGTTCTAGATTATTTCATATGGGAAGGGTTTTTATTTTTATTTTTATTTTTTTATTATTATTATTATTTTATTTTATTATTATTATTTTTATTTATTTATTATTATTATTTTTTTACAATCTGAAATCTAAAATAGAAATAGGGAATCTGTAAGATGTTCTTCTAACACAAGGAATTTGGATTTTAAGCAAAATTAATTTCTAACTTTGAACCAAATTAATATTTTATTGGGAAAAACTTAGAAGTTTTTGCTTCTTTTGTGACTGAAAGGAACAGTAGTTTTTAAAAGCAAAATATGATGTAAAATCCCAAATACATCTTTCCCAAAGATTTTCTATTCTTGAAAATTCCTGATTATGTCACCGATTTTCTGTTAGGTTAAAATGTCAAGAGAAAATGTACAGAATGGACTGGTTTCCCTCCCTTCATCTCAAATCATGAGAGGCGCAGAGATCAGTATCAAGTTCTCATACCTCTAATCATGCCTGTGAAAAGTCTCTTTGAATCTCTGCTTTCATCATGACAAAAGGTGAACATATGACTGATAAGACAAGTTGTGGTGATCTCACTTCATGATCACGGAATGGTTTGGGTTGGCAGGGACCCTATAGACCACCCGCCCCCCCCCCACCTTCCTCCCACCCTCTTCCCCCCACCAAATCACAGCCCCCCTGCCCCAGCCCAGGCTGCCCAAAGCCCCCCAGCCTGGCCTGGGGCACTGCCAGGGATGGGGCACCCACAGCTCCTAGGGGCAGCCTGGGCAGGGCCTCGCCACCCTCATGGGGAAGAATTTCTTGCTAATGTCTGATCATAACCTACTCTCCTTTAGTTTAAAACCATCGTCACGTGTCCTGTCAACATATTCCCTGATAAATGATCTATATTTTCAATGATCAAAATTTTCAGATGCATTCTCCACTCACTGCTTTTCAAAAGTTGTTGAAACATTGTCAAATGTTGAAGATTTAGAGTGGTCTGATAACAATCTTAAAGTTGAATCTATTCTTAGCTGTTGTGGTGTAATCCACTGACTTCAGGTCTTTCCCTATTTGTGTAACGAGGTAGCAGTGTACTTCATGTCAGCTAGAAATTGTTTCGGGAAAGCACATATTGTTACACCTTACTTTTTATTTGTTGTCTTTAGAAATGCTTATAAAATTCTGTTTTTTATAAGTATTATTTGAGAACAGACAGTAACTCAATGGACTAAACATTTTACTTTGGATTAATTTCTGTTATTTTTTTAAGATTTCAGACAAAATATTGTTCAGCAGTGTATCAAAACTTTATGTTAAATTTATAAGAACAGTAAAAGTTCTTCAGGATGCTTTATAACCATCTTTTCCATAACACAGGGATAAGAGTATTTTGGATTTTTTTTTTTTCTCTTTCTGCATCAAAAGGATAAAAATATTAGACAAAATCAAATAAAATATTCACTCTTATCCTGTTCCACTTCTGCACAATGTGATTCTCCTTCACCTGTGGTAATCCTGGTTTCAGTGGCACGAATTGTGGCAGCTGCATATTTACAGGCAGTAAGCTTGGAGTGAAAATCTAATTTCAGGTTGACAGTATGTATGACTCTTTTCAACAGAGTATCTTGGCAAAGGAAGGGAAGGAAAACGTTAATAGGTAGATCCTGAACAGCCTTTGTAGGTAATGGTAATAGGGAGGTCCTGAAGGCCTTTGTAATGGTGATAGGCCTTTGTAACGTAATGCTAACAGGTAGGCCCTGAAGGCCTTTGACACGGTCTCCCACAGCATTCTCCTGGAGAAGTTGGCAGCCCATGGCTGGACAGGTACACCCTGTGCTGGGTTAAAAACTGGCTGGAAGGCCGGGCCCAGAGAGTGGTGGTGAACAGAGCGAAATCCAGCTGGTGACCGGTCACCAGTGGTGTTCCCCAGGGGTCGGTGTTGGGGCCCAGCCTCTTTAATATCTTTATCGATGACTTGGATGAGGGAACTGAGTGTACCCTCGGTAAGTCTGCAGATGACACCAAGCTGGGGGAGAAGTGTCGATCTGCCGGAGGGTCGGAAGGCCCTGCAGAGGGGCCTGGACAGGTTGGGTCGATGGGCAGAGGCCAACAGGATGAGGTTCAACATGGCTCAGTGCCAGGTCCTGCACTTTGGCCACAACAACCTCATGCAGTGCTACAGGCTGGGGGCAGAGTGGCTGGGAAGCTGTGCAGAGGAAAAGGTGTTGATCGATGCTCGCCTGAACATGAGCTGGCAGTGTGCCCAAGTGGCCAAGAAGGCCAACGGCATCCTGGCTTGTGTCAGGAATAGTGTGACCAGCAGGGCCAGGGAGGTGATCGTCCTCCTGTACTCTGCTCTGGTGCGGCTGCACCTCTAGTACTGTATTCAGCCTTGGGCCCCTCACTACAAGAAGGACATCAAGGCCCTAGAGCACATCCAGAGACTGCGAAGCTGGTGAAGGGCCTGGAACAAGTCCTGTGAGGGAACTGGTGTTGTTTAGTCTGGAGGAGGCTCAGGGGAGACCTTTTTGCTCTCTCGAACAACCAGAAAGGAAGGTGTGGGGAGCTGAGGGTCAGCCTCTTCTCACAGATAACCAGCGATAGGACTAGAGGGAATGGCCTCAAGTTGTGCCAGGGGAGGTTCAGGTTGGAAATTAGGAGACATTTCTTCTCAGAAAGAGCAGTCAGGCATTGGGATGGGTTGCCCAGGGCGGTGGTGGTGTCACCGTCCCTGGGGGTGTTCAAGGAAAGATTGGACATGGTGCTGGGGACACGGGTTAGTGGGTGACATTGGTGGTAGGGGATAGCTGGACCAGATGATCTTGGAGGTCTTCTCCAAGTTTAATCATGCTGTGAACAGCAACTTGATACGAATGGTAAGAATTACAAACAGCCTTTCCTTTTGTACCTTTTATTAAGAGTATAATTAAATGACCTGCTATTACTTTCTGGTGCGTATGTTCCTCTGTCAAGGTGCTTGGAAATATTATTGCCCTGATGTTGCTTTTGAAGCAAGAGGCCACGCAGCAAGAGCCAAAGACAAGGCCAGGCTGCCTTCCTGCCCTCACATACCGCATCCGTTCTCAGAGCTGACTTTGGACGCACGTCTCTTACACCCGCATTACTCCTTTTTCAAATTTCATGTTTTAATTCTTTAAGTCTTATATACTGTAAGCTTCTGGGTTTCCTTAGTGTGTAAATTACACATTAAATTGAAATCTTGAAGTCTTTGCTTCACTATAAACAGAAGGTGCATTATTTTGGTAAGGAAAGTGTTGACCAATGAATTTTTTAAAAGCAAAGAGCAATTCAAGGTCTTCATTAATTGATTATGGAAAAGTAATGAAGTTAATCCATATATGTACTTTATTTAGATATCCTTAATTCTTTTTTATGGATATTCTCATCCAGAACATAACTAGTCTTGATTTGGTGACCGCTTCATAGACAGGAACATTCCAGGAACAGACCACTGACTGAATTTTTTTAAATTTTACTTTGAAATATCTCTAAGACTTGTGAGATATGCGGCTGTTTTGTTCCTCCACGAACGGGAAGGCCGTTCGGGCTCCGGTTGTTCACGCCCAGGGGCAGTGCCCAGGTGCCGTTACCACCGCGGGTGACACCGCCCGGCACCACCACAGGACGCCCGCCGAGCCTCCCCTCAGCCCGCCCCACCCGCAGCGCCTGCGCCGAGGGGCGGCTCTGCGCCTGCGCGGCCTGCGCGGCCCGGGCTGCGCCAGCGCGGGCTGCGCCCCCGTATGACGCGCCCCACGCGCCGCGCGCCCCACGTGACGCACCCTACGTGACGCACCCTACGTGAGGCGGCGCCGCTCCTCCTCCTCCTCCTCCTCCTCCTCCTGAGGGCCCGGTGGCGGTGGCCATGGCGGCGGCGGGGGTGGTGGCGGCGGCGGGCTCGGCCCAGCAGTTCGGGCAGCTCCTGCGGCAGCCCGGCGGGTGAGCGGACACCGGGCGGCAGCGGGGAGCGGGCACCGGGGGGCGTTATCCCGCCGCTGGGCCGGCCGCGGCCCGTTTGGGGCAGGCGCTGCGTCGGGGGCGGGGGGGGGGCGCGCTCTGGGGGCGGCCTGGAGCAGCGCCTGAGGGAGCGGCGGGATCCGCCGGGACGGGACCGGACGGGGAACGGGGAACTTAATGTCTGCCTCGATGCCACCGCCCGTGGTGGCTGCTCCCGTGGGGACGCCGGAGGGGGGCCCGCAGGTGTGTCCGCCTGCACCCACCTGCTGGAACTGCAGCATCCAAAGGAAGAAACCGAGCGACTTGGAGTTACTGCCAGCTACAGCGTTGGAATTCTGCCCTTGTCTCTGTGCCCACACCGTGGTGGGGTTTGCTCTTTATTAGATCTGCTTATTCTACAGTTGACTCTTTTGGCTCTGTGATGAGGTAATAGCACTGCTGAGGGGCTTGGACCTGGTGCTTAGTAGGGACAGGGCTCAGTGGTGACATTGGCTGTAAGGGGATGGTTGGACCAGGTGACCTTGGAGAGCTTCTCCAACCCTAATGATTCCGGGATCTTACTCTGACTTGAAAGTGTTTGTCCTTTTTTTGTTTTTCTCACTGCTAAGAAACCAAAAAAAGCAAACCTGCACTCGCAGAGCTAACAGCACGTATCAACTCCCCCAAATCATTGATTTTTTTTAAAGTGATGTCATTTCTGGATGATGACAGAATTTAAAATATGACAGTATAAGAATATAAGAATTTAAAATACATTAGCTTCCTTAGTGTACTTTCTATATTTAGATTCACAAAATGAATGTGAAAGCGAACAACGTCAAAATAATTCTAAATGTTCACTTATATAATAAAACAGGAAAGGCCAAAAGTTTCTTAAAGGATTATATTATTTTAAATATGAAGGTTTAGATCAGAAACGTGCAGAGCTTCTAAGGATCATCCTAATACTATTTTACTGCTAACTTTGCTGTTTTAAAAGAATTGCTGTTTTTTCCAAGTTAATAGGGTTGCCGCTAATCAGTTCCAAATGCCATCATTTAACGTTGACGCTTAATTTCTCAGGAGTTCTTGTTTAAGAAAATTAGCCTCTTGCATCAACTTAGTAGTAAGCACTGTATTATGGAAGAAGTATAAATTTGAAGGTTTATTTTTTTTCCAAAATACATTTAAAGTTTTAGAGTTTCAGAAGATGAACTGAGTCAGCGCCTTCAAAGTTTCTGAATCTTTTCTCTCATCGTTTTGTAGTCTGTTGTTTTGCATAGCCTACGTTTTAGAAACTCAGCATGTAAACCCAAGTAGTTTGGGCTGCTGGTCAGAGAAAGAAGATAAATACTTCCAAAACATTTGCCATCTAGGCTGAAAAAGTGGGTGGATTATGGAGCAATTATTTTCTGGATTTCTTAAGTAGAGGATGTCTCATTGTTCCAGTTCTACAGCCAACAGACTCTTTGTTGTGAAGGTGTACTTTGTGAGTCTGACTCAAGCAAAATTTTTTTTTTTGTATGGTAGAAACAGGACTTTCTGTGGAGGAATAAAAAGCCCAGTATGTGTGACACATCCTTCTAACTTACCTGCGGCTACTCAAGGTTAAGAAAAGTATCAGCGATGGAGGAAGTGAATTTAATTTTTGAGCCTAAAGTTTTTTCCCCCAGAACACAAAATGCAGAATGATACAGGAAGAGAAACGTTGGGGCATGTTATAACCTTTTTGTTTCTATTCTATTTTATATGTAATGGTATTTTTTTTAGAAATAGTATGGTTAAATAGAGGAAATAAGTTGTTTAGAATCACTTATCTGCTTTGTTTTGTTAACTCTCAATTTTTTGCCTTCCTTAATAATAATCCTTTGAATTACTTTTGTGTTTTTCAAGCTTCATTTAAAACGCCCAGGTACAGAGAGGGTAATTACAGAATTTAGACTTCTTTGAATGAACTTTTTTTTAAAAAAAAACCCTTAGCGCAAATTAACTTAAATATATAATTTTTATCTTTGTGAAGTGCACTGCAGCTATATGTTGGTAAGGAAACACCAGGTTCTGGTGAAGTGAACGTGAAATAGCTGTGACTGTCCTTCCTCTCTGCTTGGCACACCGTGACGTTCATGTGATGAGGTTACTGGCGCTTTGGCCTGATGCGGAGCCATGGACTGCTTCTATGTTCTCTACCCTCCGTTCTTCCCCTGCCTGGTTTTAGCCCTGGGCAGTGTTCCCTTGCCCTGCTTGCAGTTCAGATGCAAATTCTTCCTAGTGTACAGGCGTTATGCAGTTGCCATGACAGCCTGACAACTGCATCCACTTCATTCTCTTCTACGAAGCCTAGAAGCTTTAACAGATGAAGGTAGAGTAGCCTGCTTTATGACTGCAGTGACATCATAAAACTTGATTTTGTAAAATATAATTTGTTTGGCTTTGGTCCGTTAGTAGCAAGTTCCCTGAGCTCTTCCCGGTGTAAGTGAGCAGCGTGTGGCTGAAGAGCAGTGCTGGAGGAGGCCTCCAGGTTGGAACTTCACATGAAGGTTGTCATGGGCAAGTACAGGAAAACCAACCCTGGAGCAAATTTCTCGATTACTCTGCATCAGTGTGTGGCCTGTTCCCTGAAATACCGACCTGCTGCTGCCTCTGGAGTTTTAAAATTATCTCTGCTGTGACCAGGCCCTCGTGTACAGACGGAGAATTCCTCTCCCATCCCGGTCTTCCCTACATTCATGGGCTCAGTCAAGCATTGGCTTAAAAACTTACGTGCTGAGTAGAGCTCTGGGATTCACGTGTTACTTTGAGCATGAGACCTGAGCTTTCTCAAGGAGTCTGTATCAAATCCCATTTAAGTAAAGAATAAATCAGTTAAATGAGGATTTCAGTGCTAGTGGCAGTTGTGGGCAGTGAAGGCATTCTAGAGCTGTTTTCTCGTAGTGAGTAGTACAGCTTGTAGTTCTTGTTAATGGCACGGCTATTTTCTTCTAATTAAAGAGAGACTGTCTTTGGGATCGGTGCTGTTGGTGACTCGTAGGAAAGTGCTGGAAGAATCTGTGCAGATGGCAGCGCAGGAGGTCCTGAGCTGTCCCTGGGCTCAGGTCTAAGCCTGCAAGGCCGGTGCTTGCAGGAAAACAGAGCTGTCCGGTCATTCCTTCCCTTCAGCTGTCGCTAGCCTGTTGGTCCTGCCAAGTTTTAATCAGCTTTCAGAGCAGAACCACGCTCTGACTGGTGGCACGATGGGAAAAGAGACTGGCCTAATGACTCTGTATTTCTACCTAGGTTTCCTGGAATTGCTTTGGAAAATCAACTTTATGAATTCTGTAGTTCCATGGCTGAATTGAACTCAGCTTTGTATTAACAGTCCGTGCTCAGATAACACAGCTGTTGCTCCGATATGGATGTTGTGCTGCCCACAAGGCATTTTTTTTATTTATTGTAATTTTATAAATTACAATTTATAGTGAACTTCCGTTATTTACTCATGAAAGACACTAAATGGCTTCTAGGGTGTGGTTGCATTGACTTCTGCATCTCTTTCAAAGCACATTCAAAATAGTACACTGCGTGGGTTTTATTCTGCATCTCCTGTTACCCAGCAGGATAACGGGACTTAAGCAAACCTGGAAAATGGAGTTGGAAATAGAATGCAAATAGTTGTCACTGTTGTTATCATGGGCTGTCTGGTTGAGCTCGTGAGAACTACCTCGTGTACCCAGTTTGGTGGGATTTGGTGAATGGAGCTCTGGGATCCATGTGTTGAGCAGTTGCGTGAGACCTGAGGGTTCTCAAGGAATCTGTATCAAATCCCATTTATAAGTTACGAGTTAATCAGACACAGCATTTAAATGATTTATACCAAACGTTCAAGGAAACCGTGAAGCTGAAGAAGAAGTTGAAGCAGAACATGGTGCTTCAGTTGTTACAGTACGCTGTTTTCAGAAAAGTCCCAGCTGACTTGAAAAGTTCCCACTTTGCTTCCCGGATAAGGAGCAAGAGGCAGTCGTGGCACCAAGGAGAGGAGCCGGGCTGAGGCCTGTGGCTCCCGGGGCTTCTGAACCCACAACCTGGCAGGGGAGAGATGGGAGGTGCCTGAGATGGGTTCTGAGGGCTTGGTCTCCGTCACCTCCCAAGCTGCATCCCATGGTGTTTCACTTGATCTCTACTGTTCTGGCTGCTTCTTGCTGTCTGTCGTTCCCACGGATGATCTTTAGCTATCCGAACACATGATGACATTTTCTGTGCATCACCTCAGCAATAGTGTTGGGTTTTGGTGTGCTTCCTGAAGAAGCAGTGGGGTTGTCTTCTCTGCAAGTTACAGAAAATGTTCTTGGTTTCACTCGTTGATTTCCTTCTCAGGAAGATATGTGGGTTTGTGTGCGTGGCAAATCTAACTTTTGTTGGATTTTTTGTTATTGTTTTGTTATTTTTAATTTTTTTTCTATTTTTTTTAATAGATCCCTTGTAGTTGTCCACTTCTGGGCGCCGTGGGCTCCTCAGTGTGCTCAGATGAACGAGGTCATGGCGACACTCGCCAAGGAGCACACGCAGGTCACCTTCGTGACGGTAAGTCCCCAAGGCCGGGCAGCTGAGCTGGACTTGTTTTAAGCGGAGGAGAGCTGTTATTGCCAAGAGGGAACAGAGTGCTACAATGTACAAGTACAGCTGTTCTGGAAGGTCTTTAATGACTTCGTGCTTGAAGACAAGAGTTGAACGTGTGGAAGAGGTATATCAGAAATTTTGTGGGATAAAATTTCTAGCTTCATGCAAATGTGACACTGCAAGCTTAAATAACATCTTCATTTTGTCTTGGTATGGAAAAGGAAAAAAAAGGAAAAAATAGCAGTCTGCTAAGATACAATGAAGAAATTTCTTTCATTAGCTACTTCATCTAACAAATCAGCCCTTAAATTTGTGCCTGCAGTGTCTCAGTCCATCTTCCTGTGTGCAGCTGTATTTTTGCAGGGTGACCTTTTTTATCTGTGGTTTTGAGGTGACATTTGAAAGGAACGGTGTTCCTAAATTACTGGCGGTCTCCTTTGTTCCCCCGATGTTACTAGTTGGCTGCATAGGTCCTAGGATTCATATGGATATCTGAGCTGGTTTTCTGTCCAGTAGTTAAGATGAACTGTAATCTTCACGAAGTTTATGGGGAAGACAATTTAAGCTTACACAGCGTTGACGCTGTAAGGTGGCAGTGTTGTCATGCTGGATGGTGTGTACACAAATGAGTTGCTGCGTCTTTGGAAGATCATCTATCTGCACATCCCAGCAAGAATCAGCGTGGAGGGGAACACGAATGCACTTCATCCGTGTGCTGTTTGCTGTAAAAGAACTCTTGTTAATGAGATGCCTGTGATTACGGGGGCAGGGAGTACCGGAGCAGCCAGCTGTTTGTGAATGTTTTCCTTTGATTTATGACAGCTTTTAGTGTTTTTTTAATGATCCCTCTCTCAGTTGGTATTTCTTCCTGTAAAACAGGAGGATGGAACTATTTTAATTGGATTATTTTATGAACTAGAGCTTCAAAGGACTAATTTTCAACACTTTGAAAATTGGAGATGCGTGTTTTTATAGTTGTTTTAGCTCTTAATAGCTTCAAGAAAGTTTGAAAACTTTCTTTTCTAGCCACGTGGCCGTGTGTTGCAAAGCTGAGATAATTGCACCTGCCCCCTTAGCCCACAAAACTCCTGCAGTACTTTAGAGAGAGCAATCTATGGAAAGTATTGGGTAAATTCTCTTGCTATGGATTTTCTTTTTGATTCCTCATGGGGATGTGTTTGGTTTTTGGAAGTTCTCTGTGTGGTTTTGGTCCGTGTTCCAGAGTAGCCAGAATCTGAATTTTCTTCATCCTTTTAACTCAGCAGATGGTTAGAACTGGCTAACCCAGAGCGGTGCAGCACGCTGCAAATCCTGAACAGTCGCATTCTAGAACAGAGCTAAGCAATAGTGAAATGAACTTTAGCACTGACAACAAACCTTGAAGTTATTTAAAATGCAACTTCTCATTTTAGTTGTTGCATATCCTATTTTTGAGATCCTTGCCTTGGTTAAAATGGAAGTGTGTTTATGGCGAGAAATAGTTAGAAACAATGCTTTGAAAAGAGCTAACAGTAAGAGGAAGGTACTGGAATAAGAAATGAAATCTGTTCTGTGTGTCTGAACCTCACCGGAGTAGAACATAAATAATCAGGTAAGCAGGAAACTTTACTGGAAAAGAAAAATTCATATGGATATGCCATTTAATCACCTTCCTCTTGGAGAAGACCAGCTAATTGAAGTCTGTTTCCAGGTTTCAGTTTACAGCTTTAGTTTCTCTGTTCTTGTTGGAGCATTTACAGGAGCAGAGGTGAAGATGAACTCTGTTTTGAGTTACTCTGTTGGGTTGTTTCTGTGTTCAGCAAGTTCATTAACAGCCTGTACGGCTTGAACAAATCAAAGCACGCTGTAGTGTTAAAATATTCAGAGGTTTGCTACGTTTCAGCTGAGTGAGAATGATCAGTAATGTCTAAAATAATACAGTAGGGTTGGACAGGAGGGCAGGAGCAAGCTGTTAAGTAGCTCTTAGTGCTTGTTCCTGAAGTGTCACCGTGTGGTTTGGGGAAGATCTTGAAAGGCTTTTTCTTCTATATTCTTGATCACAGGCTTCTATGTGAAACATATCTATTAGCAATCTTTTTTCACCATTAACTCTGCAGTTGCTGTAGAGCTAGAGTTTTAAACAGTCTTGCACTGTAACTTCTGTCCCTCAAGTAATCCTGTGCATAGAAAACCATAAATCTGAGTCAATTAAAAGATGCATTTTCTTGATAATTTACTACATTGTGTAATTCTAAGGTATGCCTTTAAAGGCTGAATAAGATTAGAACCAATAATCTAAACAAGCTTTGCACTCAATACTTAGTAGCCTTGTAGGAGTTAAAAATAAAATTTAGTAGGCATCAATAGCTTATTGAAGAAATGCTCCTTCTTGCTTCATAATTTGCAGGAGGCTGCAGAAGTCAGTCGTGATGTACAGCCCCTAGAAATTAGTCAATAGAGCAAACAGCAAGAATTGCTGTGGGCAGAAAATAAACACTGTGATCATGACATAACTGGGGTCAATGATTTATGGATTTCAATATAGTAGTAGCTGCATATGATTGAAAATTTACTAGGTCACCAGTGCACCAAAAATTTTATTCGCAGCCTCCAGGCATCTTTGGAAATGTGCAACAAAATAAAAACCTCTGAACCTGTTTTGACACGGTAGGCTCAGTGGATGACACGCCAACCCAGTGAGTCTCATTTAAATGCAAATATGTCACAAACTTCTGCATCAAATTCCTTTTAAAATGTATAAAACGTATTGAAGAACGTTTTAGAGAGGTTTGACATCCACAATTGAGCTTTAAAGAAGATTATGAAAATAAAACTATCTTTCTCTCTCCTTGTTCTTGTTTTTTAGCTGGAAGCTGAAGCTGTTCCTGAAGTGTCTGAAAAATATGAAATTAGTTCTGTTCCAACGTTCTTATTCTTTAAGGTAAGAGAAAATGGGTTAAAGAGAAAATGTGCTTCTAATATGCATACTTTTTTTTATTACTGCTGGAAAAGCAGAAACTTGGTAACAACTCTCACAATGAAGAAACATTTGCGTGTCTGATCTATCCAGTCAAACCTAGAAAAGTAAATGATTCTTTGCAGTATTTCAGAGGCTCCTTAATTGCTTTAGGATTCGTATAAAGGTTTTATTTTAGCTGTCATACCTTCTTGGTCATATTTTTTGGTAGTATTTCCTAGCTATAGTACTACAACATGACAAAATAAACAAGCAAATAATCTTTTGGCAGAAATGACAAGTCTGTATGGAGCCATTTGCTTGTGATGATAAAATTCAAAATATTTTCTTTATCACTCTTCTAATAGCAAACTTTGCTAGTGTTAAGAGTAGCAGGCTAACAGAATGGTATGAGTCTTGAGTCAGATGGAACTAAAGATTGGCTGAAAGATCAATACAGTAATCCGCTCTGCATCTGAAAATCTCTATTTTTATGGTGGTTTTTACTATTTTTTATGACAGTACAAATTCTGGATTTAATCTTTTAACATAAGCCTGTGTGTTGGCTTCCCTAGAATTCTCAGAAAGTTGACAGATTAGATGGTGCACATGCCCCCGAGCTGACCAAGAAAGTCCAGCGCCACGCGTCCAGCAGTTCTGTGTCTGCTGGCTCCAACGACAGCGCAAAAGAAGACCTGACTGTGCGTCTAAAGAAACTCATCAATGCTGCCCCTTGCATGCTGTTCATGAAAGGCTCTCCGAAAGAGCCTCGGTGTGGTAAGGATTTTCTGAAGTTCATGTTCAATATGGCAACACTTGCTTCAGGCTGTTTTTCAGAATTACTTGGCTCTGTGGAGTTACATCCTAACAGTGTCTTGCATGCTTAGAAACATGAAGGTGTTACCGTATTGTTTATCTGCAGCTAGAGAGTTGTTTCCTTGCTTAAATTTTGGAAATGGAATGACAGAATAGGTGCTTTCCGAAGAACACCTGTAGTGCTACCCTTGAACTAGAAAGCTTCTCTTGAGGTTCAGTTGCAATGTATTTTGTGTGTTGTTACACATGTTAAAAATGTAACCTAGTCTGAAGAGAATGGTTCAATTCAGGGAATAACAAGAATTGACTAACCTCTGGCTGGCATTGCTCTTGCCATTTTGGAAAAAGAAAATAAAGCCATTCTAGCTGGTAAAATTGAAAGACAATAGCATGATTCTGCCAGGTTGGAAACGCTTCTTCTTCAGCCTAGTGCTTTTAGTGCTTGCTCACTGTTAAGGGTGTGTGGTTCCCAGCTACCCTGAAGTGTTGATTTGTACTGGGAAAGCAGATAAATGTTGAAGAGCAAAGTTGTTAAGTACTGTGAAGCTGCCTTCCTTCTGCTCAGGCAGTCAAGAAGTTGCTCTGTGGAACTGACTTGTAGAGCCTTCCGTGATGCTCTGCAGGAGGTAACTGGAAGGATGGGGATTGCTTGACCAGGCAGCACTCTTGGCAGTGCTTGCTTGATGTTGGCTTCCTCTTGTTGTGGTGTAGCTCTGTGGGCATCGTTCTGGCAATTAACACAATGCTCTCCAGGTTGCCTGCTCTGAGCATAATCCCCACCTCCATTCTGGGGACAAATGTCAGGACAGCAGCTTCTTGAAGTTTATCTTCACTTGTCAGCCTGCTTCTTACCCACCAGTCTTTTTGCTGGAGGAGTGCACGCTTAGCTCCTAGTTTCAGTTCTGTTATTTTCAGATGCACCTTTTCCCCAAACCCCATATCCCACCTCGGGAGGAAGGGAGAAATAAATAATTAAACCAACCAAGGAGCAAAATGCAGTGTGGGAAAACAACCGCAACCATGCATTCCTTTTTTCTCTCCATGTGGTACAGAACACATTGGTTTGGTGGAGTGAGAATAACATGGACTTAACGATACGTGACTTGCAAACAGCCTCTGTTGTTCTGCATTGTGTCTGCGAAGGCTTCACCTTACAGGAGAGAAGTTTACTTTTTGGGAGCTATGCTATGGCTCTGTTTATTGCAATTGACAATAAGGTCGCTAGAGGAAGTAGGTCTTTTCATTAACTTCAGGTAGCTTTGGGTCAGGATCAGTGCTTGACAAAGTTTTGGGTTATTCCGCAGTAGATCTGTGAGGTGCAGCCATACATCCTGAAATAACCCCAAGTAATAGGGCAGTGCTGTGATGAGCCCTGACTGTTGGTGAGTACGTTTGGGGTGCCTGTTCGGGCAGGTTGTTGAGCTGTGTGTTTAGGTTTCACAGTGCTGGATGCTGAGGTATTTCTTCAAACTGTCAGTTCCTGTATTTGATCCCTGGTACCCCCTGAAAAATACAAAGGAGGAGCTTACCTAAGTAGATGCATGTATTACAATGTAGTGCAACACCCAACATCACCTGAACGTACAGCTCTGTATTTTGTAGTTACTGTGCCTGTTTTAGGCTGCTTTGATAGCTCCTAGCAGTAGCTGGGAGGTGTTAGTAAGCTGGGTCAGACAGCCTTTTTCAAGGTGAAATAAGGTAACGTTTTGTCAAAGATAATATGACCCTGCTATAACAGTAGTAGGAATAATATAAATACAATGAAATAAAAGGAGCCATGCCCGTTGAGAGGTGTAGATACTTGTGACTGATACCTATTTTGATACAACTAATAGGTGTGCCCTGGTGTCTTTAGTGCAGTTGGCAAGTAGTGGGCAACCTTGTCCACCAGCGTAACTTGAAATCTTTTTGTAGTTTGTGGCTTCTCCCTTGGAAAAAAAACAGCTAAGCATAGGGTAAGGTAAGCTATGTCCCCTCCGCTGTGTGGGTCCTGGCAGCTGTAGGTGGTTGCTGTGGTCACTGGGTTATTTCATCAGATCCCTTCAGCCTGTGACAAAGTTTATTTGCCTCATTGATGAAGTCATTTATTTAGGCTGAATGGCATTTGTGACTTTGTAGATAATTGCTTAAAATGTTTTGTTCAGTTTAATTATTCCGTGTAATATGTGTACATTATTTCCTCAGAAATTCAACCTAAACCTTTTGTTACGAAAGTAAAGCTGTTCTGGCACTTTATCCCTAAGCATAATACTTGCAGACTGCTACCATAACCCTTCAAAATGAAGCACAGCCAGTCAATCTTTCTAGTTTGCATGTAATTGCCTACAGCTAAAATAAAGCTCCCCCCCCACTGCCTCTTACAGTAGAAATGAGCTAATGTATTGGTGATAGAATAACCATCAGCAATCAGCCTTTAGCTGTTTGCTAATGAACTCCCAGATGTATGGAAAAATTCAGAATCTGTGTTTTACTTCAGGCTGTACATGAACTTAACACTTGGGTTGTAGAAAGAAAAGCAACTTAGATGCCATACATACAAATACTGCTCCTTCATACCTCAATAAATTGCAGATCGTGAAAACTGCAGAAAGCTGTGGTAAAAATCCATATTTCAAAAACTAATAGGTGGTCCTGCAAGCTGAAATCAAAGGTTATTCTTGTATGGCACTCTGAATCTTTTTCTAATTTAAAGCTTCTTTTTTCCCTTTATTAAAGCCTTTAAGTCTTTTTTAACATTTATATAGAGGTTTTCATCTGTCTGCACAGCACTGGTTGGAATTTTTAGGGAATTAGTAGGATTGCAAGGGCATTTGACTATGCAAGAATGAATTGGTGAAGGTATAAAACATCACGTGGCATTATGGGCAGATTCTCAGGGATCGCTTTTGCAAACTGTGCGGTGGTGTTATCTCATGGGTTTGTATTTCATTAGAAGGGATGTTCACTAAAATACAGCAGTGGGTGTTGAAATACTTTAGGATAAAGAACCCGTGTTAAAAGTGCAGCAAAACTCCAGAATCTTTCAGTGTGTGGCTATGTATTTAGTTCCTTCTCAGTAGTATGATGTTCATAGCAGGACAAGTAGAGGAGCAGCGGAGTTGTGGATCGAGATCTGCTCGTTAGCTCTGAGGATCCGCTCCTTGCCTTCCTTATGCTGTAAAGTACAGCAGACCTCTTCCTAGCCGTTTGCTTCACAAGCTAAATGTCTGTGCTGTACTGTGAAACGCGCAGTAGGCTGATGTCTTCAGCAGAGGACCATTTGTGCCTCTGCCTTGGTGGAAGTGTTACATGGATGAAGGTGACATTGAGCATCAAAGGCAAAGGTTTCTTTTCAGATTATCCCATAAAGAACGGACTTGTTGACTGGAAGGATACAGCCTGGGGCGTGGGGTTGTGGTTTTTAAGTAATTTCAAAGAGTTTCTGTGGAGAGTAATTGTCTTAAAATTTTCTTTCAGAGACATCAATTCATGTTTCACTTTAATAAAAGAGAATGGTGAATTTAAAATTGAAAAGAAGGAGAATTGTTTGGAAAATGAAATTTTATGTGCGTTTCCCCCTAGTGTAAGAAGATTTAGTAAAGTTCGGTAATACCAGAATTTTCACAAATGCGACTTTTTATAGAAGACATGATGATTTTATTTGGAAGAAGATTCTTAGTTACAGAAGGGAGTAACTTTTTTTTCTGAGGTTGGCCACACAATTTATAAAATCTGGATGTTTACACTGTAATATTCAGTGCTTAATGTCCTTCAGAAAAAAATGTCAGAGTAGGGCTTAATGAAAATTGGACATAAAAGGAAAAAGCATGGTATGTAAGTATCAGAAGGGTGGTTAAATAATATTATATAGTCATGGGAACGTAGAGTTTAAAAAATGGAGGAATCTGCTTTTTTACCCTGAAATAGGAAAGGACATACTCTTAAAATAAAAATATTAGGAAACAAACATTAAACCCAAGTTTCTAAGTTTAAATCGGTGACGTAGTAGTGGGTTTGAATCCCAGTTCTGCGTTGTCCAGCAGAAGGAAGGTCAGTAGTAGCTAGAGAAAGAAATGACAGCAGCAGAGAAAATGATATGCCAGTGGAGGGATGAAATGAAGGCTACTGAAGATGCTGTTATAGTTACTGAGCAGGTTTTCTTCTTTGAGTGCTGTGTGGAGAAGAGCTGGAGGAGACAGAATAAGAGAGTGTATTCAGCTTAGCTTTAATAGTGCGTTGGAACAACAGGCAAGTGTATGAAGGTTACTGTGTAGCTTTGCATGTAGGGAAGCTCCAGACTTACCAAGCTGTGTACTTGTAATCACAGTAATAAATACGCTTTTTCCTCCTTTATACTATTTGAAAATATTAATAGAGCAATATATAACACATGGCTTACTGGGAATTTCCTATATGGAAGAGTTGCATATTTTTTACTGAATGAAGCTAATTGCAGATACGGGAATACTGTGCTTAAACTTATATATCTTTTCTTGTGTTTGCAGGTTTCAGCAAACAAATGGTGGAGATACTGAACAAACATGGTATTTCATTTAGCAGTTTTGATATTTTTTCTGATGAAGAAGTTCGTCAGGGGCTGAAAACATATTCTAATTGGCCAACTTATCCACAGTTGTATGTAGCTGGAGAGCTTATAGGTGGACTTGATATTATCAAGGTTAGATAATGAGAAATTTCTTAATCTTGGTAATTGTCAGAAGTGATTTTTTTTTTTTTTTTTTGCTCTTACATTGATTTTTCTCCTCCAATATCTCTAGGAACTTGAGGCTTCTGGAGAACTGGATACAATCTGTCCAAAGGCACAGAAGTTAGAGGACAGGTATGACGTATTATGTCATTATTCTAAGGAGGTCTATTGTAGAGATTTTCTGTCTTCATTTTTGTAGGAGAATACCTATATTTACCCCCTGAATTCCTCCTCTTTAACTTTGTCAGTAACTTGGAAGATCAAGATCATCCTTAGAGATCACCTAGTTCCAACCCCCCTGCCATGGACAGGGATACCTTCTGCTAGATCAGGTTGCTCAAGGTCCCCAGATTTCCTTTCAGTTACAGAAATCCAATAATCTTTATTTCAAGTTGATTACTGTATAGAAAACAGAACATGTTAAGCATCTCTTTATATAAAATTACTAAGTCGTACTGTTATTACAGGCTTTGCTTATTACATTTATAATTGGTTAATTTTTTATTATGGCAGGAATATATAGATTTTTGTCCTTTTTTAAAAAGAATTTATTCTTTAAAGGTAACTGAGAAAATCCCCTTCTGAACACACTAGTAACTTCTGCTAGCTTCATTTGACATAGGCTTCATAACTGTGATGTTACTGTAGGCAAAATACTTAGGCTTCTGCTCATTTTTCTTGATTACTCCTGTCCTTCAGTTCCTGTTCTCTTTCACCTTGGCCACATGAGCATATGCGCATCAGTAGGCAGCGCTGCTTCCTGAATCGGAGGTAATATCTAGAAACCAATTTGTCCTCCTTTAACCTTCCCGTTTGAAGATTCTCTCCTGTTTGAAATTCCGACGTGCCCCAGGCAGTCAAGCTCCGTACATCTGACAGGTCGTTCTGTTTGAGAAGACGCGGGTATATGTGGCACTCCTTTCTGGTTTGCGTGAGCAGTGCTGTTACGACATGCAAACTGAGGCTCATTTAACAGCAAGGTGGCCTGTGCCTCGAAGGCAAATATGTAAGCAGAGATTTCCCATTTGCAGTCTGAGGATAGCAAGAGCAGGTTTTAAGGAACTCTAGATGAGACTGGTGCTGGTCTTTTGGTTTCTCAGCCTGGTGGAGAACTAATTTGATGAAACCCGTTTTGATAACAGTGATGAAGTATGCTCTCAGAGTTGTGTAGTTATAAATTCCTTTTTCACTTGTACTGTGCTTGAAGTTCATGCATTGTTACAACTTACCCTCCTAGAGTAAATTGTTTCACTGAGATCACAGAAATCCTTACCTTTTGCAGTTTGAGACTAAATTATATTTAAAAATGAGATTGTGACCATGTTACTTTAAAAAAAATACATTCTAGAAATCTTCCTTTAATCTCTTTGTTAACCTTTCTGCAGAATTGCATAGCCTGAATTTGTGCATAATTTTTTGCTTTACCTGGTCTGTTTGAGGGGGAGAAGATAATATGAAGTGTCCTACACTTGGTTTTAATAGAGCAGACTTATTGGTATAGCAAATGTCTCCCTAAAGGAGCAGCAGCATCTTTTAACAGGCACATGAATTTTACCAATTTTATCCAATTTTGACGTAGAAATGGTCTAAAGGCAAACTGGGTGAGTTACAATCTGCTTCTTGTTGCCTAGTTTATTCTTGCTCTTTAAGTTAGGTGCTAGCTTATGAGGTTAACACACCTCAGTTTTTTCTGAGGTCTGTTTTCTGTTGATGGCTGGGAAGTTCTTTACTCTGACACACAGTTTTTCTTTGTAGTTAACCTCATACTTAATTTTGGGGCAACTTCCATCTCTTTTAAACTACACTCACTCTATCAGTCGCTCGTGAGAACAAAATCACCTATGGGCTAGCTGCTCAAATGTCTTAAGACTCAATAAAATGAAGGAAATTGGTAGTAGAATCTATTTAGTGCCAAATTGTATTCTGTTACTCAGTGTTTGATCTCTTCTAATCAGTGAACTGTGTCATCTTCTGAAAATCACCTGGAAAACGGACTCTGGAAATCAGCTGAGTTTCGTGAGGCAGATCTGGAGTCTGGGGAACCAGCGCAGATTGCAGTAGCTCATGCTTGCTGAGGATGTTAGTTTAACTCTTGCTTTTTACTCTAGAGGTGACTTGGATGGAAAAAATGTTGGTTTAGGTTTGTATGTGCACGGGCTGTAGGTCACCAACAAAACTTCTGTATTTAACAAAGCCCCTGGATTCTCCAGTCTAGGATTACTTCACGTTGTGTGAAACTTCAGAGAAAATGCCCAGCTGCAGTGTGTTTTATAGAGGGTAACATGCCTTTAGCAAGAAACTGTTGGACAGCAGGTTCTGCTTTTTCATCAGCTGTCACAGAAAGGCTTTCCTAAAAGGAGAGGGAAAGGTGGAGACTGTCTGGGTTTGCGGGTGAACCAGCAGCAGCCAGGACCTATTCCTGAAGTTCAGTGGTGGTTTGTCTTCAGTGACTGTGACTGATTCTAGGAATGGCTTTTCTTCTTCACAAGAACAAGAAACATCACACTGTATTCAGTGTGTGGAAAAGCAATATATGAGTAAACACTCATGCTGTGTGAAAAATATCCTAAAAGGATGTTTCGCCTAAATTTGTTGCTGCTTGATACTTAGAGGTCAATCTAGAAAAGCAAATTGTTGCTCTAGAAGTAACAGGATTGTCCAATTTCATTCACTAAAAGTACTGTAAACAGTGTAAATGGACTTGCTTGTAGTACTGCTTTAAATGCATTTGCTGAAGCTGTAGGTTGCTATCTTTCCACTTCTTGAGTCTCTGTTCTCGTTGAAACAGAGCTTGAGAAATAGTTGAGCTGTTTTCTTTTTTTCTTGCTTTCTGTAGGCTTAAAACATTGATAAACAAGGCTCCTGTGATGCTTTTTATGAAGGGAAACAAACAGGTAAGATTAAAAAAAAAAAGTATGTGTATTCTGTAACACTTAAACACCTACAGTTACTTCTTTTCCTTGCTTAATAAAAACCGGTGGTTCTGGGAAGTTGTCTTTTTATTTGGTACTTCTGTGAGTAATAGAAGAACAGTCTATATTTTACCTGATTGAAATATATTGCTCAGGTGTTAATAGCATTGTTACAAACCAAGCATGAAATTCTCTGATTTTAGTGACATCTGTCAATTGATCTACAGTGCAGGGATGAATGGAAGAACTGTGTGTGTCGTTTTGGTCTTGGCTTATTGATTGTCTTTGCAGATAACAGGTTTTCTTCTGGTGTACCGAGTGCTGTCCGTGTTGTCTGTCCTACTTGAAGCATACTCTTTGACTATTACTTGATGCTTACAACTTTGGCTACATGTTTTTTTTTTTTTTTTTTGAAGTTTCCCTCTGTTGACCTGGTTGGATTGGGTGTCTTATCCTTTTCAATTTCTCTGATTTTTATTATGCTTTCACAACTGCTTTGAAAAACATGGGTGCTCTGTGTCCCTACACTGTCAATGTAAGGAGTTTGCAATACATAATTCAAATTAATAATTGGAAGTGGGAGTTGCTCTACGTGTACACTATTTATTGGTTGACCATAGTGTGCTACTCTCCCCAGAATGGTTAAGTAAAGGGTGGAGTAAGTCTCCAAATATTTTTTTTTACAAAGGCATGCCAGGCACACACAACCTATGTATGACTTTGGCTTTTTGAACATTAAGAAAACTCCGAAGCCCTGCTAGTTTCCAAGATACTGTCACCAAACCTAGAAACCAGATTCACCTTGTATCACTTTGCAGCTGAGGAAAATGGTTAATATTCTCAGACTTCTCATTTACTTCCAAGTATGTAAGGAAAGATGTTCAGTAGAGTTTGAAGCTTAGAGTGGAAAGAATGAAAAAAGGATTAGTAGCATTGCTCATTCAGTAAGGCTGCCATTAGCAATAAATTGATAATAGCTTTAGTGTAACTTGGAGCTGGAATTTTGTGGATTAAATATAGCAGAAATATGTGCTAATGTCTGTGTGTTTTGCGTTCTAGACTGCAAAATGTGGATTCAGCAAGCAAATTATAGAAATCATAAATAATACCGGGTATGTAAGTCTCTACTCAATTTAGGAAGCCAGTTCTGTTTTAACAATTGCAGTTGAATATTTTCCAAACTCTTTATTTATGGTGGAAGACTTCCCAGAATGTCATTTTCTTTGTTCAAAAGTGTTTGAGTGTCCCTATCTAAAAGCCAGTAGTGTAAATCCCTACTCCATTCATTTGATACCAGGTCAAACGTGGTGTCTGATATTGCACTGCTTTAGCTCTGCTGCACAGTGATCGTCTTGCTCTGACTGAACAGGTTATTGCAACAGGATTTTTTTTTTGCTGTTGACATTAAAGAAATCCTTCCACTCTGATAAGCAGCTCCTCTTAGAGGTCCCTCTTGATCAGTTTCCTTAATCTTGGAGCCTCTTATGTAGTCTCAATTTTCATCTTCAAAGCAGTTACTTCTGTAGTGAGAGAGAGAGATTAGTATCATCTTTCTCTGAATAAACTCACATGCCATTTGTACTGCTAGTGTGAGGTTAAGCAGTTGCCTCCATAACTAAACGTTAGAATGATTTACTGTTTTAGATGACAGACAACTAGAAAGGAACTGTATTTATCAATATACAGTTTGGAAATAAGTAGCAGTTGTTCGAATTGTTATTCCCCATCTATGACCCTATCTGCTTGAAGGAATCTACACCCTTCCCAGTCACTGAAGACAGAGAGATCTTTGAGTGCAAGGAATTTCATACCACAACTCAAATATGAATCAATCAGTACTCAAATTTGCACTGGCATTTTATTGTGGATGGTTTGGGGTTTTTTTTTTGCAAATAATATATGAAGATAATGAAATAACTGTAGCCGGATGATTCCTCAATAAAAACTTCCGAAGTATGTCTTCTCTTTTTTTTAAGCTAATACTGACCAGAATTGCTTTGAACACATTTGGTCAATAACAGTATAAGCCATGCAGCTTAATTTTTTAGTACATTGTTGTCATCTGTATATTGTAAGGAGTTTCCCATGAAACTAGATATTTTTTAGACTAGCTCTTGATGCTTATGGAGCTGATGTTTTTCTTTATAATTACAAAACTTTTTTTTTTCCCCCTTTCTAGTGTTGATTATGAGACATTTGACATACTGGAGGATGAAGAGGTAATTGAGTCTTTCCATCACTGTGGCATTTGTTGTTACTTTTCCTGAAGTTGAAGTTTACAGTTAAGGTTGTTTTTCTTAGGTGCGGCAAGGATTAAAAACCTATTCAAACTGGCCAACGTATCCTCAGTTATATGTGAAAGGTGAACTTGTTGGAGGCTTGGATATTGTTAAGGTAAGAATGGGAGAATCAATGTAAATTGACCACTTGTTTTAAAACTTGAGAAATATTTTCTGCCTATAACATCTAAAAATGCCTGTGTAGTGGCCATGGATCTTGAAACCGAGTGTCTTGGTTGTTTTTAGTGTGACTTCCATTAGCTCAACATACTCTTGAAAGGAGCTCTAAATCTCTACCATTCTCATATGCCAAGATTTATCAGTGAAATGTATTTTCTTGACAGCAGTCAGTTACTGTTACTGTAAAGACCATTTTACCCCGTGGGTGTATTTTTACAGGTTTCTCTTCTTAGTTTTACTTCTGACATTGCTTTTCTCAAATAAGGTGGGTGAGACATTTTTTCCTACCAAAGAGTCTCATTCCTGGAAAAAAGTAAGGTTTATTGTAGTTGTTTGAACAGACCCCGAAGCAACAAAAATAGATCTGCATCTGTTACTGTGGTTTTTGATTTTTGTAACAGCAGGCACAGTGTTCTAAACCCCAAATACTCTTGAGCCCATTCTTGTCTGAATGTTTTATAGCCAATTCCTCAGACACTGTAACTCTTGGGAAGATGCAATCAATAAATCTCATTTAGTTCTAAAAATACTGGTATTACTTAAATTATATAGATTACTTTAATTTTATTTATTTAACAAGTGTGTGGGTTACTTCAGTGATCAGTAAGTATAGTCTTGGGCATTGCGGAGATGCTACAAAATACTTCTCTCACTGGTATTTAAATGTAATTTGTCTATTTGTGTTGTTAGGCTGTATTTGGTTCCCAGTAAATTGTACGCGTAGATGAATGTTGTCAGTACTTTTAAAGTGCATTCCATTATACAGCATAGTATGAAATAAAACTGAGACAGAGCTGTTTCTCTTGAGATGTGGCAAAATATACACTGCACAACACGTTATTTTAAAACCATTTCCTGGTTTTCTCTATCTGTTTGGTAAGTTAAAGCCTCAAAATTTGAAATAAGCCATGAAGATAATACACGCAAGTACTTCTTATTTATAACTCTTATAAATCTCATTGTCTGGTTTGACAGATTTTGCTACCAGCACACATTAAAACAGTGGGTGATGGTTTTTTCATTTTGGATGTTGTAAAATTTTGTATATGTTTAGATGTATCTAGAAGGAGATGTACCAGGGGATGTTTACCTGTTAAAGTTGAGAGCAATTAATTCTTTTGAAGGTTTCTTTTCCCTAAATAAGCACCCTCTTTTACTTGATAGACACAATTTAAATTCAAGATTATGACCTTTAAAGAGTCTTGGTCAAGAGAGACCTCTAGTGGGTCGTGTAGTTCATCCCCTTAACAGCCACTGAACCGATCTGTAAACTGTCCTATTGAAACCCTGTTAGCGTAATCACAAAATGTACAGAGAATAATTGTGTTGTACATTTCTTTACAGGAGCTAAAAGAAAGTGGTGAACTGTTGCCTATTCTGAAGGGAGAAAATTAATGTCAACGGACGGCAATGGGAACTGAAGTACTTTGAACAATTACTCAATTATAGGTTATATTGGAGCAATACATGACTTAACCCTGTGGAACTGATCAGAAGTAAATAGAGGCTTCTTATGTACTCTGTATTTCACAAGACCATGTTACATGTGAACATATGTATTTCCACTGAAGATGAAGTCAAGTTCTTCAATTAAAATACAGTGCTGAAGAAGTTTGGGGTTCTTATTTATATTTCTATGTATTCATTGCATCCAGCTGTTCAAGAATCAAGTAATGTGTTGTGCTACCGTATAGGACTAAATTGCATCTTTCTGGGGACCGGCTATCATTAGGAGAATATTAATGGAATACCTCTGTGGTATGGAGCGTAATAACTTTCTGTCCCTGCTAATATTTATTTTAATGTCTCGTGAGTGAGAAAGTGCTGTTGAAACTTTAACCCAGTGCACCATTAGGAAGTTGTTATTAATGAGTTTCAGCTGTATACTGTGCGTCTTCATTATCTAAGCAGGTACAGTAATTGTTAATTTCAGATATTAGACCAATTTTAAAGTAGCTCTTCGGACATGTTTAAATTTTAGCAGAAATGAGCCAATAAATGCAATGCTTAGGCCAGTCTTCTGATGTATTCTCAATGTTACTTCACTTAGAAGGAAAGGTTTACTTTCTGGGATACAACTTCTGTATTTTAATATGTTAATATAGAAATCCTTTTTTTCTTCTGGAGTTTTTTAAAATTTTTTTAATCTTTGTTTCAGCACTGGTAATACTAAGAAACATAATAAGCTCTAACAATGGGCTGACCATCAAACCAGCTACAGCACAGGTATACTTGCAAGTGTGTACTGGATGTTTTACCTTTGGAAAAATAAAGCAAACAGCTTCAAAAATGAAAATACAGCGCAGTCCACGTTTTCTGCAGTGCTGACGGGGAGGGTATTTCTCTTCAAGGGAAGCACCTCTTGCTTTCAGTTTGAGTTCCTAGCCTCTGCGCTGAGATTATGGAGCTGTTTATTGCAGAGGATCATTTTGTCAGTGAAATACTGAAACACTTCTAGTGAATTACACAGAGACCACTGTGTGACAGCGATATCAGCTGCTATAGATTTTCAGCTGCAAAATGCTGGTATAAACTGTTCTGAGTGCATCGGCTGTATACAATAAAGACAAGGACACGGTATTCTTAGAGAGGTCTAGAACCTGAAGAGGAGCAGGCTCTGTTTACAAAACCCAGCAACTGAAATGCTGGCGAGCAGAGAAGTGCCCAAACCTCACCAGTAGTAAATTTTGAGCAGAGAGGTATTGCTGACAGCCTATTGCTCACTATTTTTGTGTTGACTGTGCTTGCAGAGAAATCTGTATGCTCAGATCTGTGGCCAGAAATGTTCCTGGAAAGTTGCTCCCTTGTCAGAGGAGGGGTCAGGACTGAATGTGTGCTCTACAAAATGTGCCTGATGAGTTAGTTGATGTGAGGTTTTAGGCAGCATCTGAGGAAGGTTTTGGAAACAAGTCTGGGCTTTGTTGCTTAAATTCCATCTAAATCTGTTGGAACCTGAAGCAAGACTGTTTTAGATGTAGTCCCAAACTACCGAGAAAGTTGTGTTACATAATTCTTAAAATGATTTGTATTTAATTCAAGTATTAACTTTGTGAGAATAATTTTAGTCACTATTTTAAAAGTATATCTTACAACTTTAAACCAATTTTAATATCGATTTAAAAAAAAAAATCTTGCCCTGCTTCTGAGAACAAGTTTTAATCAATGTCTCAAAGTGAATTGCAAATGCATCCAGGCAGTTGTCAGTAATTATAACCTACTTTATTTAAAAAACAAACACAACCCAAAAACCTTAAAAAGTAACATCCTTAGGGTCAAATTAGGAGTTAGAAGCTTCAGCTAAAACGAGAGCAAATACAAATTCTATTTCTTGTGTAATAGCTTTTTTCTTTTCAAAAGCCTTTTCCTTGAAAATTTGTTCTAGTGGAATTTAACTTCTCAGGATTTAGAGACCTCACAGTACATTTATAGACATGTTGAAAGGCCAGCACTGCATAGCACTTGTTTTGCTGAGATTTTCTTTCTATATTCCATGTAATCCACTGCTACGCTTCTCTCACCAAAATGGAGTTTATTCTTGAAGTGAAACTATTGTGCTGCTTCAGGTAATGAGCAACACTTGAAATATATGGTACTATTTTTTTTTTAAACAGAATTCATTGTAAACTAACTCGGTTTAAGTCAAAATGGCACTTTGTTCAGACAAAGCCAGACTTTCTGGAGATAAGCACTTATGAAAGTGTTTTTCCCAAGGAACACTTTTCTAAGTGGCTGTCCTGCCTGTGGCTGGATGCAGTGTCGGGGGGGTGCCTGTGCATTGCCGAGGAGCCCAGCTTGGGCAGGGCTGCTCCAAATCAGGGTGTTCATTATGGCAACTGAAGCATCAGCCTCCTGTGGCTTTATGGTATGAGTGAAGCATCATCACATCTGAATTTTGTGCTGGTGCTGCTAAAAAGCGTTAGAAAGTGACGGTATTTTTGCATGAGGCTTGCACTGCTGCGTGGTGCAGGTACACCCCTGCAGCTGTGCATTTTAAGAACTTGTACAGAGCACACATGTGGGCTTTCCTGCAGCTGCAATTTTGGTTAGGGTTTGCTTGTGTCTAAGGAGCTGCAGAATTGTTTGCGTTCAGCAGGGAGTAATGTGTGGGAGGAGGCTGCCTCTCGGTGGTGGGAAGGTGTACATGTGCCAGGCCTGACATCCCCGCCTGGCTCGGGGAGAGTAGCAAAACTGCACCAAATGTGCACAAAAATGCTTTCAGCCATATGGCCAAAGCCTTAATTCTAGGGACCGCTGAGGAGCGTGGCTTGTACACTGCTGCTGCCTTTCTGTCAGAAGGGACTATGGGGTGTCTTTCTGCAGGACTAGGCTATCCCTCTGCATTTGGCACACGCTGCTACTAAAACCTAACAAACAAAAGCAACCCCCCAAAACAAAACACAACAAAACACACATGCAAACTCCTACAGTTTGGCCTTACGATGAATGGAAAATTCATTATACATATCCAACAGTGGATGTGTAGTTTGCCTGCACTCAGTGTGAGATGAAGATGAGGTATGTATCACTGAGGACTGAAGCAGCTTGAGGGTCAGGAAGTGCCAGTGAGAGTTCCCTGGTTGCTACCTGAAGCTGCTTAAGGTGCTGGTTCTCATTTCAGGTTTGTGCATGCACACTCCTGCATATATGTTGCCTTCTACAAATACATTTCTTGGTACTCTCCTCAAAGTCAGACATTTGGGTCCTTTGACCTCCTAATGGAAAAGTACCAACTGAGTTCTGTGACTGTTTTTCTGTAAATGGGGATGAATTAGGCAGTGCAGTCCAGAGGGCGTTCCCAGGCTTCTGGAGGTGGACGTAGTGAGGCACGGGGTCACTGAGCTGGGAGACACCAAGGAAAAAGGCATGTTTTGCACAGAAGGGGTAGAGCAGTAGTGTCAGAGCTACAGTCCTCCAGGTGGACTGAGGTAAGTGAGGTCTCATACTTTTCATGGTTGCCAAAGAGGCGTGTTATTTTATTATTATTTTTTACTGGTGGAAAAGCATTTGATACTGATGTTTGGTGCAGTGATTAACATCACCTAGCTTACATTCTGCTTATTTTCTCTTTCTCCCCTTTCTTTCCCTTGCTTGTCCAAAGATTTCAGCTAGATTCTTGTTTTCCTACACTTCCCTTCTAGGGTATAAGGAGAAACCAATAAAACCAAAACAAAATTGGAAAATTAGAATGTTCAGATGGGTTTGGGCTGCCTTGAGAGGTTGGGGCTCTTCAGAGGTGTTCAGGACTCAGCTAGACAAATCCCCAGGCAACCTGATCTAATTTGACAGCGGGTCAGGCTAGATGACCTGCAGGGTCTGTTCCAACCTAAATTAGTCTGGTTTTAATGACAGAGCAGTGAAGTGCTAGTGAATAGTGAAGAGTGTCAGAGAACAGAGTGCAGAACGGGGCTTCTCTTGCTCTGAGTGCCAGCTCTGAGTCCTGCTGCAGCACTTACCTGCTGTATGGCATTAACTACCTGCAACAAGCTTGGGTAACCAGAGAGCTCCTTTCCCATCACTTCTTCTGTACTTGAATAAGAAATACTTTGAGAACGCTATGATTTTTTTCTAAGGTAAGTGCCAGATAGCTGAGATAGGTAATACAATATCATTTTTAAATTAAAAATTTAATTTAAAACTACGTGAACAATGGTTAAAGGCTTCAGACAGTACAAGGAGAAATGCAATGCGGTTAACATTTTTAACTGGGGAAGCATTTTTTTTTTTTTTTTTGGTAGTTCTAGGCAGCTGATTCAGTTGAGACTACCGAGTTATGCAGAGAGCAGTCAGTGAGCACAGCTTTACTGAGCTTTTGGCCTATTTCTGACCCGGACTTTCCTTGTTTTCCTGGTGTGGCTGCAGCATGAGTGAGGAGTGTAATGACTTTTGCCCGGCCTAGCTTAGGGGAAATAACTGTCTGCCCATTCTCCTGGCTGTATTCATCTGCTCTGTCCTGATGTGCATGGTCGGTCTGAGTGGGGTCCCTTTCCTTGGCAGCAGAGAAGTGCTGCCAAGTGTGACACAAATGGCAAGGAGGCAGATGGTACGGTCCTTACCACTTACACCTACAACAACCGCTCGTGCCCAAGCCTACCTGCAGTCACACCAGCACTTCTACCAACCTTGCAGCCTGCATACTGAATGTTTAAAACCCCACATAAAGCACGCAGGAAGGGCCACACCAGACCTGCCCCTCAAGGGCCCTGAGCACCTGGTGCCTGATGGGCAGCCCGGGTTTGGGTGGGCTTCAGGCTGCAGGCAGCACAGCTGAGATGCAGGACGAGCCTTTGGCTCTCTGCTCTCAGCAGAGCTGGGGTGAGGGAGGTGGGAGCCAGAGGTGAAGGTGTCTGTCGTGCTGCTGATCTGATAGGACGTGGGTCGTGGTTCATCAGAGCAGGTAAGTGGGCGGTTTTGCTTCATGGCCTTTCGGTCTCTTAAAATGCCTCTCCCATTGAGCCGTTTCCCATCTTATTTCCTATCTTAAATTGAGATCTGTTTAAGCTTTGATGCTCCTTAGAAGATGTGAAGGTACGGGGAAGGATGGGTCACAAACTGTCTCAGCCTCCTGTAAAGGTGGAAGAGGAAGGTGCCGCTTGAGTTCACCTGGTGAAAGGCTGCAGACTGACTGCATCTTAGTGGTTAGGGCCTCTTACGTGAAAGAATACATTTCCAACAGAAGATACTGCCTCCTGTGTCCTGCACGAACACTGGGCAAGGTAGCAGTGGGTCTCGTGCACAGTCAACTCTCCAAAACTGTTCGGGTGGGCTATGCCAGCTCCCCAGGCCTGCCTCGTGGTGGCACAAGTGCCTGGCTGGACCTGGAGAGGCTGGGCAGGCAGAGCTGCATGTGCTGTGCTGGAGCAGGGTCAGGTCAGGGTGTTTGGGGGGCTACAGGCGCTGCAGTCGGCCTCTCAGCGCCTTTGTCCTGCTCTCATCCCAGCCACTGCTGTAGCCATGAGATCCATCTTCAGAAAAACAACGGAATTTTGCTGCTTTTTTATCGCTTCGTTGCACACAGGCTGTGGCGGTATGGGGCTGTTCCTTGCCAGGGCTGTGCTCAGAGAACTGGTTCAGGGCTAGCTAGCCCTGTGGCTTTCAGCCAGAGCCAGGCTTCTTGAAGACAAACCTGTGGGAGGAAGGCAGCACTTTGCTGGCTCAGGACCTGACAAGGCCCCGTGCTCCTTGAGCCAGCGCCTGCTCCTGCAGCAACCCAGCTTGGGGCGAGCATGTACAGCTAGCGAACCCCAGGAGCTGGATGTGATGCAGCCACTTTTACCGGTGCTCCAGAAGGAAAGGCAGCTTGTCCGTGAGGCGAGCCCTGCCGAGGAGCTCTGGCAACGCGGCTGCGGCCACCAGAGAGCGCGGCGCTGCTGCTCTTCAGCTGGGCCTGCTTGAGCCTAAGCCGCAGGCAGGCGTCTGCTAAGGGCCCTTTGGACTCTTCTCAGCTCTCTTTAAGCTTGTGTGTTGAGTAATAATAGTCCTAATTACTAAAAGCTGCCTGAAGTCCCCGGTAAACCCTCCAGGTGCCTGCTTTCAGGGCGTGCTGCGCGATCCCTGTGCCTTTAGAAGTGATGATGTGCTCGGTCAGTCGGAGCTGCTCCCGGGCTGAGGGGAGGCCGACAGGGCAGCGGTGTGCAGCCAGCGGCAGATGCGATGGAAACGAAGGGGTTGGAACTGGGGGCCTGTGCTGAGTCCCTGGGGAGGGGGTCCCGAGAGTCTGGGAAAGTGGTGGGAGCAGTCCCACAGCTGGGAGGGGGGCGGCTCGAAGCCCTGCAGTGCCACAGGGCCTTCTGGAGGGGTGGGCACACCATGTTGTCTTCTGACCTGGGGAAACTCATGAGAAATTAAAAGTCCTAACATTAGGCAGACTGCAACAAATGTGACCAAATCCCTTAAATAAGCCAAGTTCAGGCTCCCAGCAAAATCCATCTGGCAGTTCTGCCTGCTCAGTGCCTGGGCTAACCTGTCGGCTGCTGGGGCTTCGCCCCGGCTCTCGGGGTGCCGTCTGCACGCTGAGAACTGTGTTTTGTACAGAAACTTGCTCCATCCCAAACACTGTGCAGTGCAGTGCACATTACGGTGTGACTGGAGGGTGGCGACAGCATTAGTGGTGCTACATGTGAGTCAGGATGGTAAGGTATGGTCCTCAGCTGGCTTGGTTCATGAACACTTATTTTTATAATCCCTCATTTGTTAGGAGGTGCTGTGTCATGTTTTATCTGTGACGTGACTTTTTGTACCAGGTTCAAGGTATAAAAACTCCACATTTGTCATCTCTGGATGGAGACCTGTGATCTTCAACACCTCTTCGATCACTGGGCAAAGAGGGAACTCCTTGTATATGGCAGGGAAGTCCAGTTGTTTTGCTAGGACAACTTAAAGACCTGTGTCAATTACTCCTACCAGCTGTTGCTTTTCCCCTTTCATTTTTTATTCTCCTGGATTATACATGTTTAACGCTAGATGGAGCCTTCTGTGCACTGGAGGAACTGGGGAGACTGAAGAGTTCAGAGAAACATCCTTCACTTAGAGCAGTGTCTTGTGAAATGTGTTAATGGAAGTATCGCTGGCAATAAGGGTGTTGTTTAATGAGAAAAACACAGTGGGAAATTCCTTTTTACACCAACATAAAAAAAAATACTGTGGTGTTTCCCTTTATGTGAAAAATACATCAGATCTCAAAATTAGCATGGTCACAGCGTTCAAGGTTATGCACACATCAATTTTAAAATACTTCTTGAAGTATGCGGAGAGGAAGGGCAGTGTCTGTGGCTTTCAGAACATGTGCCTGCACATAGATGTGCGCAGAACTGTTTCTGTCCTACAGATGTCTGTGGCTTTCCCTGACTGTTTTTGCAGCTCTCCTTAGAAAAATTATTCAAAATATGCTGAGTTGTTTGATGTTTCCTTAATAAGCTGCTTATTATTTTGCACTACAGCCTTGGTGTTGGTTTTGTAGCATACTGGCTGCTGATCTTTCTAGATGATGCAATGGTGATGATGCTTGTGTTGGGAAGCTCTCTTCAATATTATTCTTACAGAAGCTGGGTGGTGTCAGCATTCTGCGCACATACACAGCCTCTGAAAGCAACCAAGAAAGTAGATTACAGAAGACGAGTTTCCAAGAAGACAACATTGCAACATCATTATGAAATGAACCATGTCGTCTTAATTCTCTGCAAGTTTTAGGCTGCATACAAACAATGGGTGCATCTTGCTGACATCAAGAACAGTTATAGGATATTGAGACAATGCAAATATAAAACATTTTAGGCAAATTACTTATGTTTGTACTTAGAATGTTAACTGAGATAAATTCTTGTAGAAAACTCCCCAATGGATGAAGGGTGCCATGCAAAGGGTATATCCTCTCAACCAAATGATTGCCAACAAGTTTCAAACCTCACAGGAAGGGATCTTTGATGGGTTAATGGCCTAGTTCTGCAAATATGTATGCATAGTGCTTTAATTTTATGCTCAACTGAATAGTTCCCAATGAATTTACCAGAATCACTTAATGATAGCCTCATTAGTGAAAAAAACAATGAAAGATAATTAAAACATGCATACTTCTACATGTATGGACATACTTTTTTGATTCTTCCATTTAAGCAAATAAATGCTTAAATGATTTTTTATTTAGAAAAAGGAAAAAAAAAAGTCTAGAATTTAAATTGTTCTCTACCGTTGTATGCTTTGCTCTACCTTCATATATGCTGCGCAAGACACTGGTTTCTTGCAGTAAGGGATGTAACAGCAGAGGCTGCCATTGACTTTGCAATCAGTCTATAAAATGGGCTGCGAGTCTCTTCAGCGAGAGCTAGCACACTGACTGCTCCCCCTGCTCAACAACCAACCGAGACACTCTGTAAGGCTTTTGGTTGAGGGATTCCATCTAGCTAAGTGATGAAAAAGTTTAAAATAATGACAAAATAATTCACAGCATGTTTTGTCTTCGAAGTTAAATTCATGGCCAACAGCATTTTCCAGTGATTTTCCACAAGAAATTCAGAACAATCATCTTACTCCTAAATCACCTGAATTGGCCTGCACCCTTCTGAGTTTGCGTTGCATGGTGTAAGTCATCAGATATGCAGGCTGCTTTGACTAAGTAGCTTCCCCTTTGTTTCCAGGTGAACATGACTTGCACATGCTGCTCAGAGTTTCAGTGCCCTTTTAAAAGATTATCGCAGCCAATTGAAGAAGTAACCTGTCAAAGCTGACATTCATCCCCTCTCCCCTAAATCGCTCTCTTCCTAATTCAGCTGTGCTGAGTAGCAAGGTAGAGAGGTATTAGTGGAACCAATCCATAAAATTTACTCTATTTTTGTATTAAGTTACTCAAGATTCTGGTAGCGATAGGGGATGTGTTCATAATGAAAATATTGCTGTCTAGATCTTAATACTGATAATACTCCGAGAGACTGACAAACAAGTAATTGTGGAGCTGATATTTAGCTGCTCTCACCAGGGGCTGCAGGGAAAGCAGCTTCAAGCCATTTGCAAGCTTACAAATTGCGAGTTCCTTGCGGCACCTTAATGTGTCATTTTGGGGGTCTTTGCTCAAAGTACCTTGTTGTCCCAGGGCTGGGTGCGGGCAGTTCTGAGGCTGGCTGTCATTTACAGTGACCTTAGGGTGCAGGGATGGGTAGTGGGGATGAGTAACTCAGGTGGAGCACTATGAAAATGTACCGGGATTACTGCAGGGATGAAGCACAGATCGCACTGTTTTGACCCCCTGTAGCCTGTAATGGTTTATTGGCAGCCTGCTCAGACGCTGCTGTGAAGCACTGAATTGTGTGAGCTGCACAGCCTGCAACTGCTGTGTGTGTTTAGGTACATGGCTCCTTTCTGTAGGCACCTTCCTAACAAGGCCAGTGAAGTTTTCTTCTTCATATGCCTACTGAAGCGTGCTGATAAAACTTTTTTGATGTAGAGTACATAAGTGTTTTGGAGAGACCAATCACCCTGTAGGTAACTAGGTATTGGTCGTGTACATGCATAGTTTTGCTATACTTTTTCCTTAGGAATGAATGTTATTGAGGATGATCTGACCTTCTCTGTCCCCAGCACCTAAGAGGCTTTTACTGCAAACTACCTCCCTGGCTGTGCAGCCATCCTTATGTGAATTCCCAGGGGTTTCAGGGAATTCCTCAGCGGTACCGATTTCTTGGACTATTTTTCCACTGTTTGTTCCCAGCCTAGGAGGATGCTTCTCTTGATCCAGAGCTTGGTGAGCAGTGATGAATCTCAGGTCAAACTAGTCTCTTCCCATCAAATGTTCATTGCACTTCCTATGCCTATGAATAATGTGCTACCTTTAATTAATCAGTGTGATGCCTCTAATGCAGATAAAGGAGAAAATGCCTTGAGCTCTAAATCCTGGAAATGTGGGAGTTGGGATGATTTCCAAGGACAACTTCTGGATGTGCTGGAAGAAGCAACAAGCAGGTCAGAGGCGTGGAAGGGATGAACTATTTTAAGGATTTTGTGATATTTCAATATAGTTTTGTTTCTGCTAGCTTTCTTTTGTCATCGTCTTACATAAATAAATCTTAGTGGTAATAGGTGAGGAGGTGCTTTATATAACGTTTTTTTCTCTAGATTTTTTTTTCTTTATGCTGTCCATTCTGATTGCTCCTGGAGTTTAGCAGATACATACCAGATACAGCATTAGGCAAATTATTCCAGGGTGCTAGGCAACTTCTCTTACGTGTTCACAACTATCTGGAAATCCCAGGCACCCTCAGGCATTTGCCCCATTTTCCTACTGCTGGGCTCAGGGACCGGAGCACAGCTGGCTTGGTGTGCGCTGGCTGTTGTCCCTTCTGAGTGTGCCCAGCTTCAGCCTGCAGCTGACCTAAAACAATTCTGTCAGGTGCTCTCGCTGCCTTGCTATTCACCACTTCTTGCAGGCTGTTAATGAATATATTGAAAAACACCAGCCCGAAGACTGATCCCTAGGGCACTACACTATTAACCTTTCTCCATGCTGAGAATTGGCCATTTATTTCCATTCTCTTTCCTATCTCTTAACTTGCTTTAATCCACGACAAGACTTGATCGTTCACCCGGTAGTAACCGTGTTTCCTTTGCAGCCTCTAGGTAGGCAGGAACTTTATCAAATGCCTTTGGAGGCATTTTTGAACAAATCAGACTTCCTGATCGTCCTTTACCCTGTGAAAGACTCCCGATAAGCAGAGGAGGTGCAGGTCTCGGGGTGTCATTGCGGAATGCTGCGGTCTGAACGTGCCAGCAAGGTGCTGCTTTAACGTGCTGATGGGGGGACAAACTCAGCTTCTTGCTTGTTGTCTTCCTGAATGTCCATGTTTAAAGGATCTCAGGGCTTCTAGCCATCTTGCTTTCTGTTTCAGCAGAGGGAACCTGGAGCGTTCCTACCAGAGCGGCCAGCTTTCCATCCCCGGGCCTTGGCGGCCATGGCTGTGGGCAGGCAGCCTCGTGGGGCTGGTGCTCGGGAGGCCTTCCTGGTGTGAGACTGAGTAAAGCCAGGACGTGGGGGTCTGGCTGGCTGACACTTCATGTCCTGCCTGCCCGTCAGCCTCCTGCTCCCTTCTTCCCACCCCCTGGGTCTGTTCCCTGCTTTGCTCAGGCTGCGGGGATGAAGGCCGCGCAGGCCGGCAGCCTCCCCTGGGGCCCGAGGCCTACGCTGCCGCCATGCCGATGGCGTTCATGGGCTGAGACACGTTGTGTGTCTTGTGCCCATCCAGGGACAGATAGTTAGAGCTCAGCTCTGCAAAGTCACAAGCAGCTTAGAAGACTGAGTGGAAATTTGGGCGATACTCCCAGTTTTGAACTGTGCAGTAATCACCTAAAACTAATACATAACTTCAGAATGAGTGGACGTGCTGTGCCCTACCTACCTGAGGGTGGGAGCATGAAAACGGAGTGTGTTTTTTTGGCCTCCATTTTAAGTATTTCAGAGGTGCTGATACAAAACAAAGCATCAACATTGTGTGCAGAGGTGCCTGTCTACACTTTAATTTTTGTGTGAGAATGGCTTGGAAAGCTATTTTAGGCTTGCAATGGTTGATGTATCATTAGGGTAAGTATCTGGAATGCATCTTGGAATCTGGGTGGCATCTGCCATCTTTTTCACATCTTTTTTTGTCCTTGGCTTAAGGTAATGTATCTGTTCAGCGAAGATAGTGCAAAGAGAGAACTTTCTGAATAAGAGGCTGGTTTTGTTCAGTAGGACAGCCAAATAGCTGAGCAGAGACCTTATTAGTTTCAGTTCAAATGCAACACAATCTCATCCCTGAAATGGAAATTTTCAAAAAATGTTTTTTCTTGAAAGGTGTCTTTCTTCCCCTCACTTAACTTTTATACAGAATTCATTTCCAGTCACGTTGAGAACAAACACTACAATTTCTGTCTTTCAGGAAATGTTCTCAAATTCTTTAGCTAAGAACTATTTGAAAATCTATTTTGAGTTTTTAAACAGGTTTGCCCGCCTCAAATGACTTTTTCCAAAAGAACAATCTTCACCTGAAAAGTTTTTCCCAGCCCCAGGGAAGAGCTGTATCTGCATGCTAAAGCATCCGAGGAGCGGTGTGCGGGAGCTGTGGTGTGCCTCTGTGGGACGTGGCCTTCTGAAGTAGAAAAGGGAGATAGGAAACCAACAGCATGAGGGAAAAGTCATTTCACATTAGTGAAACCTTAATTCTTAAAACATTAATACAGTACAGTAGGCATTGATGCTCGGAAGAAGCAAAACATGAAATAGGAACACAGGGTTTAAACACAGCATCCTGGTAGTGCATGGCATTCTCCGTTTCCTCTGTTCTCCTGAGAGCTCAGATTAAATCATGTTTTCCTATCTCTGCAAAGTGTGTTTAATGAGACAATTAGGTACTATGGACTCTAGTGGGCAATGGTAACTCCAGTATTACTTTTTTTTTTTCAGTACTTTAAGTTGGAAAGCTGGTATTTTAGTACCTTGTTTGTTTCTCCACCAAGTGACAGATCTGGATTTCACTCACCTACCATTTGGCTGAACTTTGGTGTCACCCGTGCCTGCAGGGCCGTGCAGCACTGCAGCCATGTTTCAGATGAAGCACAGAAATGAATGCAGTCTTCAGATTCTTTGGAATGCTTTAAAATAGAAACGTGGTGCACATGCACTGAAATAATCATGATCTCATTCCCGAGCTGGAACCTGTGTCCCTGCCTGGCAGCTTGTGCCCTGGGCAGGGAGAGCGGCTGGCGCGCTGGCACCGAGAGCCTGCGTGGGGACAGTGGATGTCAGCGCATTGGCCAAGTGCAGAAACAAAACAGCCAAAGCAGCCAAAATCCTCTTGTGCAGCATGTTCAAAAAGTTCAGAAAATCATTGGCTTAAGGAAATACGATTTCAGCCTTCAGCGTTCTCTTCTGGCAATATGCATTTCCTTAAATAGACAGTTATTTCTGCCAGGGGTGGAATTTTTCTCTCTTTGAAGCTGAAAACTCGTTAAAATCTGATGTTAAACAATTAATGTTCCTAGGGACAAATTGTTTCATGTACTAGGACTTTCTCCAGCCAGAGAAAACACAGTATCCCAGAAAATTACAGGACTCATAATAAACTTCATACTAACAAAATGCTCGGCAATGTTTGTTTCAAGCCCCAATATTTTTTACTGAACCTGTGAGAATCTGTTTGCAGATCTGCCATCTGCTTGCTGATGAACGATCTTGGTAAATAGTGTGTCTTGCCATAGCTTACTCTGAGTTTGATGGACAAAGAACGAAGTTGAGCATGTTTATCCACAGCATTAGTATTAAAACTAGTATTAAAATTTGCAATCCCGTAGCCTCAGTTTTTGTTTTGAAAATAGTCTCCCTTGAAACTCGAGGACCTGCTGCTCCGCTCGGTGCCTGGGATGCCGGCCGCCACCCTTCTGCTGCGCTCTCCAGCCGTGTTGGGCAATGCAGGGTCTGTCCAACCCTAATGGGCTCAGGGCTCCTGATATCTTCTGGGGTCACCAGAGCCCTTCAGGCTTACACGCTTCATGTGCTGGAGAAACCAAAATGAGATTCTGCTTTTTTTAAGGTTTTGTTGGAAGCATGAGAAATCAGAGGTTGGGCTGCGTGTGTTGCCTTGGCTTGTTGGAGCCCTACGGGTTGTGCCTCCATCCTATGCAGGAGTGCTGGAGGGGCTCACCCTCTTGTCCTCCAGGGCAGGAGGAGGCATTGATGTAAAGGTGCACTGTGGGTTCACAGCCTCCCTTTCACACAGCAGAAACAAGCTGCAAACACAGACAGACCTAAGAGAGACAGCTATGGCATCATATCAGGATGGAGGGGGAAAGCTTTGGGTCAAGAAGACCAGGCTGGCACACACGGCATCTTCTGTACTAACACAATCCGGCGAGTGCAGAGCAGATACAGCAAGTGTGGAACATACACACGAGGAGGGAATCTAAAATATCGACCCTGTGTTCAGTTCAGGAGCTGTGAAGATGTGTTAGTGAATGGTTAAGGTGTGGGAAACTGTAGAGATGAGCATACTGATTTGGTGATTTTATCTTTTCATCTGAAATAAAAATCTAGAGATCTCTCTGGAGTTTATGAAACTGTATTTATTGGCTTTAAACTTGAACAGAATGAACAAGTCCATTTACTGGCTATTTGCTGGATTTAGCCCTAAACATTGCAAAGAATTGATTCAGAGAACGTAATCAGAATTCCATTTGAGATTGAACTATATTTTTTTCCTCATGTATCTTAATAAAAACAATTCAAATAATAAGAAAATTACTTAGGCAAAAAAAAACCACTTCCTAGTTCTCGCATTTATTGTCGTCATTACCCTCGGTTTGTGGGTAAGGACATTGTTCATGCAAATAGCCTGTTACTACTGAACCTTATGGTCCTAATGGCTGTTTCTGATCCCAAGCCAGTTTGCAGCATTTTCTGACACAAACTGCTGCTATGGAACTTGCAGTGCCATGTGGAGACCGAAACTCCCCTGTTGCTGAAGACCGAGTGTTCTGGCCAATAGTCCCGGTGGTAGGTGCTGACACAGACGTGCACCAGCAGCAGTTGTCCCTTCTCATTGTATCCCTAATTTTATATGAGAAACTAATGAGTTTTTTTTTTTTTTTTCCCCCAAATTTTAAGATCTCCTTTTCTTGCAACAAAATTGAAACTATATCACACTTCATTTCCCTAACTCAGATAATTCTCTCTCTTTCCCTGAGGGGCATGATGAGCTTCTCAGCAGTAGAAAGTTATTGGTCATTAAATGCTGGCTTTGCAGGTGCCAGGCACATCTCACACCTCCAGTGGCATAAATAGCACATGGCCCTGCTGGTGATCTCCAGATCCATCGCTGCTGAAGGGCCAGGCTGTGGAGGGAGGGAGAGAGGGAGGGAAGGAGGGAGGGTAATCATGATTATTTGGGAAACAAATGTCTCCCCCACTTCTCTTTAAGGTTGCTGAGGATCTCATACACCTGGCTTACCTAAAGTCTAGTCTTATTATTACCGTTTTAAGTCCATGCAAAAAAAAAAAAATGTGACTGCTGTCCTTTTAATAGCAGCCTGCAGGGCACGGTAGCGGAGTTTGAAGTGTAGGAAACCCACGTATACCTGTGCTAAATCTTGCTTATTTATAGCAGCCCGGGCTTTCCTCATGCTACAGCAGTGCAGGTGTAGCAGAAGTTTCACAGTGAGGCACTGCAGTGAAAAATTCCAGTCTGTGTGTTCAGGTAGATGTGTATTGAAGCCGGTTGCTTCTGAGACATTGCAGGATGGCAAGCAGGTGACTGAGACACGACGCTCCTTAATAATTTAAAGCGGAGCTGAACTACGAGCCCATCAGTTAAAACGGATTCCTACTAAATCCTGGCATAAAATCAATGATCAACAAAAACAAACAGCAGCCTTTGGAGCCTTTGATGCTGCTTTTGCAGGGACTGGCCGTCAGCTTAGACCAGCTTTTGAATGCTGTGGAGCTGCCTGCTGCCCTCGGCACGTGAGCCAGCTCCCGTCGGCTGCACGGGTGCACGGCAGCACGCGGCTCCCGCTGCCCATCCCCGTGGGCCCTGGGCTGGGCGTCCCCCTGCATCCTGCCACCCGGCCTGTGCTTGGGGTGGGGGCATGCAGCCAGCTCTGGAATCTGCCCTCCGTGCAGAAAATGGAGCTGAGCAGCTTCAGACGGTTGAAAAATACATTATCGTAGTAATTAGCTTATTATCTGCAACATTGTTATAAACACGTTAATAATTAAGCAGCATCTATGTTGTATAGTGTGCCTTTGGTTAATGTGGCAATGGTTATTAAAATGCGTTAATGATTCTGAGAAAGTTGATGTAGATACTGCAAGTCCTTTTTCCAAGTTTAGCGCTTTTTTTTTTTTTTTTTTGATATTCACAGCAACTGCGTATTTTGCAGAAAAGCACATAAAGATAATTCTTCTGTAAACTACATTTTTAAATGTGTCACTTAATGTGCATTTTCCTAAAATCATTTTGTGGGACTAAAGATGTCTGGTAGCTAAATTATTCGTTATCAGACTCTATACCATGAAAAGTCTGATTAGAATTGCGGGCAATAAAAATGAAAAACAAAATATTTAATGCACACACTAACCAAATAGTCTGTTTCCATAAATGATCTTTGTGGGTTGTCTACTGTAAAACCAACAAAAAACAAGAACGAAAATTGAGATGACATATTTTCACTTATGCTGTGATACAAGGTAAAATATAAAATATATATATATATATAAATATAGAAAAATAAAATACCAAAATGTATCACTAGGTTATGACTGTCTGTATATGCCCAAATCCTGCAAACAGCCGTGCATATTTTAAGCTATGCACTTCAAAGAGAATGGAAATACTAAACCCTTAATTTGGGCTTTTCAGAAAGTATGTCTGGATATGATGGAAAGACGCATAGGAAAACACTTGTCTGGTTCAAATAATCAGTTATTTAGGACTGTGAACCTAGAAACTCGCACACAGATGTGTAACTTTGTGCTGAGGAATGGCCATCCCAATCAAGATGCGTTCATTTGACTCTAATTGCTTATGTGCTTCAAAATTTACATAATTAGATAAAAATGGAAATAAAAGAGGAGAAGGAATAGCATGCATACAACTTGATCTTGAGTGCAGTTAGGCACTCAAATCGGACTGCTTGTATTTGTGGGGAAGCCCGACCTCACCGCCGGGAAGACGATGATGTCTTGGTCTGTGGCTGAACCTTTTATTGCTCCTTCAGTGTTCAGTCGCACCATACATTATTTTTCTTGGTGTGTGTTTTAATTTCCAATGCATGACGCTTTCCAGGGGCATTGCTTGCTGGCTCGCGTGCTGGTGAGCAGTGTGGCCCATCTTCCCACTTAACCATAGATTTGTTTTAGAGCTGGTTATTGGTATACACGGCTTGAAAGTGTTGATGAAAACAAAGTGAACAACATCCCTTGCTTTTCCCATGCCCACTGCTCCAGTCACCTCACCCAGCAGTTGATCAGCATGGGTGGGCACCGTGTGTCGGCGGTAAAGCCATCCCCGTTCCCTTCTCGCCTTTTGTGCCCCTGGAAATGACATCCGTGGGGCTCTGAAGATCCGTGGTCACCCCAGCGGCTGAGGTAGGGCTTGCCCTGTTTGGGGTTGGAACGATGTTTGCCTTTTTCCAGCCCTGGGGAGGCTCCCCTGGTCTCCATGAGCCTGGAAAGGAGCTGAGGCATTTCCAGCTCCTTCAGCACCCTTGGAGGCCTCCTGCCCTCCGGCTGGGATTAGCAGGGGTGAGCCCCCAAGGGACAGCAGTAGGTGCAGACTGTGGCAAATGAAGCTATTTGTATTTTGCTTTCAAAGGGTGATTTTTGTTGCATTCTCTCCCTTTCCAGCTCACAGCCTGTGTGTTTGCAGAGCTTTTCTCTGGTCTCCTGCCTGTGGCTTTGCCTCCTGGGGCTCTGTCTCCAGTGCCTGATGTGTTTTCCAGCAAATAGCACGTTTGCTGGCACACGGACCTGTTTGTCTCCTGGTAGGCGTAGGAGGTGAACGTGTGGTTTTGTCTTTGTCTTTGACCATGGACCGTGTTAGTTGGGCTGTTGCTCAGGTGAGTAACCTCTGATGTTTATTTTAAACAGAATCAGAGTGGATATTTATTTGTTTTTGACTGGAAATAGTAATGAAGAGTGATGGAGTGGTGTTTTTCTGTCTTTTGAGAACAAGATGCATGTACTCTTTTGCAATACAGAGCAGCCTTACCTGCTAAGCACCTGATCCTGACCCATAAGCCTTCTTTGCCATGCTTTGGATGGCTGAAATTTCCTAAGGCTTTAACCAGAACCCCCGATCTCTTAACCAGAGGATTATTGTGAAGTACACAAGTAGTATAATTAAATGTCCTAGTACCTGATGAGACTATAGATTTAGAGATGGAGCAGCATTATGCAAAGATACAATGTAACTGGGTTAATAACAATCAACTGATTAATGTAGTACATCTCATTCAAGCCTAGAGGAGAATAGACCGAGATGATTAGCACAGTTGCAAATATGCAGGAGTGCACAAAGCAGAATGTATGCGACGAGACAGTAAATGAGGGGGAATTTTATCGGTGTACCAAGATATAAAGGTGTTTAAAGGAGAAACAGGGTTGTTAGACAACTTGCTGAAAGTAGCCTGGAAGATGCAGTGATTCTTGGCACATCTATTTTACCACTTGCTTACGATTGCAGTGAGCGAGTACTCGTAATGGAAGTGAATAGAACATACTGTGTTAATAAACAAATCCAATTGTGTTTAATTGTAGAAGGAAACAGAACCGAGTGGATACCCTGTTCTTAATGCTTGCCTGGGTAAAAAATGTACTGGAAAGCAAAACTGAGCAGAAAACCTTTAAAAGCTGTGAGTACTTGGCTTTGGTTGTGGACAAGGCGAGCAGGGGACGGCTGCGAGCCTCCGGTGCTAACACACCGACCCGGAGCGGGGCACAGACAGGGCAGGGCTCTGGGGAGGTCATGGGTTTGTTTCATGTGGTGTTCAGCTGGTTTTGGTAGGCTTTTGGTAAATTCTAGGAGTTGGGGCTGGCTTAGGTTGAAACCAAGGAAAAAGCCTCTCACTGACAGCCAAAGGAGCAATGGAAAGTTTCTTTTTAGTGTTCACAGTGCTCAGTGGAGTTGGATGTGATGTTTGGGACTATGGAGAATGTTTCTGAGCTGCTTTTTCATAAACCTTTTTGGAGAACAGCTATCAAGCCTTTAGGAGGTTCCTCTGTACATCACCTCCTTCAGAAGATCCCTTGTGGCTACCTCAGGGCCCGTGCTGTGTGCAGGAGGGGTGCGGGACCCCGCTCTGACCCTCCTGGGCTGAGGCTGATGCTGTCGGAGCTGGCGGCTGCTGCAGTCGGTGAGAATTAACCCTCGTCACCTGGGGACTGCAAAGGAGGATTCATGCCGTTCCCGGATGCAGAATTCTCTTCTGCAGTTCAGTGATTTGTTTTAATGGCACGTGAACTGACGGATTGCAGGGCAGTGCTCCAGAGATAAGCCGTGCATAAACAGTCAGAGTTCTCCCTGGTCTTTCTGGTGATAAAAGACTGCATTAACGTAGGATAAGGATTACGGCACCTGCTGTAACCCACCTACCCCTGGGACTGCGCAGCACACCTGCGTGGCACGAAGCAGGACCCGACGTCTCGTGTGATGCCATTCTGCACATGGAGCTGGAGGTGCTGTGGGAGTTATTCCCCGTTCTGGATTTTGGTAACAGAAGACTGCCCAGCTACTGCCCGTTTGTGATTAAAGACGTTTGGAGAAGCCCTGCAAAATTTGTTTTTTAAGACTCGGCGGGTAGGGGTGGGAGCTTTTTGGTGCAGTGTCATAACAAACAGGCTATTAATTAGCTGTGTATTAGAAGATGCGTATTAGAAAGCTTAACTTGCAATAATAAATGAACAATAAAGCACAGTAAATGAAAGGAAAGAGGCTGTTAAAATTATATAGGAATTTAAACTATATATAGAACTTGAGATGTTATATTGCCTTGGAAAACAGCTCCAGTCACCTACGGGTAAGATGTAAAGAATAGTAAGCATGTGTCTGGGTTGAGGGTAAAGGAAGGGAAATAACTTCTTAGCTGATACAATCCAAAAGTAGGTGTGTTCATATAAGGAAAAGAGAAAATAAAGGTTCGCTTGAGTTATAGACTGAAATATGAGTGTGATGTGATTTGGACCAGGTGATCTCTGCAGGTCTGTTCCAGCCTCATTCATTCTAGGGTTTGAGCTTGGACAGCCTGAGTTCTCATTTCTGCTGTCACTTCCTATCTTTAAAGGCTTTATAAGGAAAACTGAGCAAGCTATATTTAGTCGGGCTTGAAAACCACCTGTTTCTTTTTTTTTTTCCTTTTTTTTTTTTTTTTTTTTTTCCTTCATACCGCATTTATAGGCTGCTGAGGTCGGGTACCTGAGAGGCAACTTTGATTGCTTCCTATTATTTTTTCTCTTAACTGTTGCTCTCTTGAAATGCAGCCTTATCTTAACCAGTAGCATCCAGCTCGTGCCTCTGCACAAGCTGCTGTTGCTGTTTGCAGATTCATATCCAGAAGAAATTCAAATATATCTTCTGCCTTACAGGAGCAGGCATAGGTAATAGCTTGTTTTCAGTTGCAAGCGAAATAGTGGAACAAAGGACAAGCTATAGTGAACTAAAAAGAAAAAATACGGGAAGAATCCTGATCTCATCATGTCTGAACCTGGTACAAATCCAAGTTAATGGAATCTCGCATTGGAACAGTTACTAAAATGGGTGGTTTTACCACTGACTGTTGAAAGGCCATGAGTTCACCTTCTTTGATTGTATTCGTGGTGTGTAGGTGTGTGAATAAAGGCATCTGGAGCTGTGAGGGCAAACCTTGTTCTGCGCTTGTAACTACTAGCTCTGGTCGATCTGGGTGTTCCCTACAGGGCAGGTGATCTCTCGTCACTGTGTGCTTGACCCCAGTGTATTTAGATTTTATCTCTCTATTTCTGTTTTACATTTCCTTTCCATCTTATTTTCTTAGATGGAGGGAAATATCATCCATATCTAAGACTTTTACATATTATTCCCAATTATTAGAAGACAGCAAACTTTAATTAAATTTATCCTAACTAGATGGATCTTCCTTTCATGACTTAATTTTCTTTTGCCTTACACTCCTATCATTTTATAAATCATGAAGCCTCTCTATAATTCTTTTCAACTTAGCGAGCGTTCTCCATGTGTTCTTTGGTTACATATAATTCTGTTCATTTCACGTCTCCTGGGGCTTTTGTAATAGGATACAAGACACCATTATGAGCAATCTGTCTTCTTTCTCCAATACAGAGAGAAGTAGATCTGATTTTAGAGGTAGACTAATGTACGGTTTCTTATTTAGAAGAAAGATGTATTGTGGGAACAAAACAGATTATCTATGGTAGCTTTGATTCATAAAGCTGACAAATGTATAATTTATCATTTGGGATGAGAACATGTGATTTGACTTCATGGTAGAGTACAGAAGTCCTAGCAATTTTACGAAGCAGTCTTAACCTGACTAAACAATTTCCTTCTCTGTTGTTTCGGGTTCAATCCGAGTGATGGGGGCTTTGCATCAGGCATGCAAGACGTGCTGCTGTGTTTGACAATATTTGATGAAAGGTCAGAGAAGCTGACAGCAGAGAGAGCAATTTCATTTGTCTAATAGTCTGAGAGATTTAATTCTGGTTCTACTTATTCTTCCTTTCTGTTGAAAGGCACTAAACCCCTAACTCCAAGAAAATACAAAAATAGGTCATACACTCTTGTCCCTTAATGGATGTAGAGTATTATGTAGCTTCTGAGTTGAGGAAAAGCGGTGTAGAGAGCTACTGTAATTCCTGAGATCCATGCACATTTACTCTTAATTCACGATAAAAGACTTGCAATCGATCTGCATAGGAACCGAATGTCAGATATCAATGACAAAACAATAGGGTAGCGGTGAGTTCAGGGAATTTTGGTGTTTGACCCTTTCATTTGTTACGGGTTTGTTTCTCCCTCTTGGACACTTATGGAAACTTACCTGTAGGACCAGGCAGGAGGGGCTGGGGACCTGCCAGAAGGGCTTTGGCTCTTCTGCATCCGTTCTGCTCAGAAACATGCGGCAAAGAGCAGAGGGAAATGTATGTGCAGGGGAATACCCAGCAGGTAAACACTTGGGTGAGAGCTGACTAGCTCTTGGCTAGGGGAGATTGCTGAGGCGTCTCAGGCCCTTAGCAATTCAAAACCTTGGTGTCAAGGGCCATGCAGAAGCAATGTTCCTCCTGGCAGCCTGAGACCTGGGGCTCTGCATTGGCCTGCCATCTGCTGCACGGCACCAGGGAAGGCTCAGGAAAAAGTCTGAAACAGGAGAGAATTAGAAAAAGGAGCATGGTGATGAGAACCAGTACTGTGAGAGCTGCATCAGACCAAGGTGTCCGGCAAGGCACAGGTTAGGATGCAAACAAGGCCGCTAATTATCATTCAGGAAGCCAACACTTTGGCGATGCAGGTGCCCTTTTCCCTCCCTCCCTCCCCCAACTAGATTTTATGAACTTTATAGGAGTAGATTTATTGTTGAAGCAAGAAAAGAGGAAAAAGAGCTGAGACATATGATTTATGTGCATTTCAAAGGGCCACGGGAAGTCACTCTGGATGTACTGTAAATCATGCCACATGCATCATTTTCTGGAAAGTGCTGCGTGCAAGGAGGAGGTTCAGTGCTCGGTGGTTATGACGGGTGGAGAGAGCTTTCTTTAGAGCAGTGTGTGTAATTAGGTTTCCTACAGAGCACAGAGTGAATTGCTAATGGCATGATTTTTTTTTTGTAGTCCCTCTGAAGGGCAGGTTGATCAGAAGTGCAGATAGTCTGGTTGATCCTTTATACAACACTACACTTTCTTCACAAAAATTACTACAGAGGAAATTTGATCAGTCACTTCCTTCTGTTTCTGTTATGTGGCCTTCAATCTTCTCTCACCTCTTTTGCTTTTCTCACCTATTTTTCTATACTTTTTATTTATTTATTTATTTTTGCAAATACTTACTGCATAGTAGCTAGACATTAGAAGAATGCCAAGAAGCCATGCAATGGGAAAGGAGGAGAAGAAAATCTTCCCAGCTCCTGATTTTTGTGATTAAACACTTTTTTTTTTTTTTTTTTTCCAGAAAAACATCTGAAAACCTTTTGAAACCTCAATATTTCCCCTAATCAGAGGACCTGCCTTTGCAGTACGTTGTGTGCTGGTACTCCTGCTGTGCCCTAGTTAACAGTAGACTTACCCTCATCAAAGAGATTTGCATGTAATTTCCTGATTTGGTGTACGGACCCAATATTCAACTTCCTGCTAGACAATGCACATAGTAATTCTGGAAACTACGATAATAATAATAAAACTAGCTTTGACCATGTTGCTAAACACTCATCAAAACACCTAAGTTGTGATACAGCTTTTGCTGTAGTGCTGATTAGCAAGTTGCCTGAACAAAAGTTGCCTCCTTTAGCATTGTGGTGTCCTAGGTATACTCTGATGTACGTTAGAAAAGGATTTGAAAAAGCTGCAAAGATGAAAAATGAGTCGCTTCCTATCAATTATTTACCTCTCTAAGGGCATGGGATATGTTGCATCATGCAGATGCTAAAGTGCTTGTATGAGAATAGTCTCCAACGAGATCACTTGATACTGGTAGTTAATATAGTGGAATAATTCCTGTGCACATAATAAATCTAATTCTTCCTACATCAAATTCTGTAGCATGGGAGGTCTTGAAGTAATATGTTGAAAAGCACCTGTTCCTTCTTAGAATAAATGCTAATTAAGTTTGATTCATAAGTCTATGGATAGCGTCAAGATGTGTGCAGAAAAGAGCTTTGGTAATATGGCTGTGAAAGGCAGGCGAGGTTTGGGATCCTTCGTATTCTATAAATGGGGTTTACATTTTTCTTTAATACATTTCAAAGTAAAAAATTCATTACTGAATTCTGTATGACCATTGTATCTTGATTCTTCAATAATTATTTGTACATACAAGTGTAAGACAACCATCCTCAGAATATACTGTGCTGCTGCCAATGTATGTAAAATCATTTTCAGTTTGCTTTAGACTTTGTAGGTCTGGATCACCATCAGGGACTATTGAGTTGTCTTTGTGTGATTTTTTCTCCCTATTTCTTAAACTGGGTAAAACCGTAGAAATAGAGGTGAAGTACTACAGAGTACACATCTGCTAATGTCAGTTAATTTTTATTGTTCCTACTGTTCCTACTGTAAGGAGAATTGGGAAAGACGTCACTCAGCTGGACAAATTCACTCAAAAAGGAAGGCTTGGATCAAGAAGAGTTTGGTTGGAGTTGATAGTGCTTCTGACCAGCAACTTCACTTGAATCTCTGGGGAGAAAAGTAATTGTAGAGAAAGCAGCAATGAAGCGAATTTGCAACAAACTAAAGTACTGGGGTTCAGGGTCTCTTCTGGTAGGTGTGAGCAAGGGACTGAAGTTGTGTTACTGGCGCTGTGCTGCTGGGGGACACCTTCAGCTGTAAAGCTGCTGCCTTGTTGGAAATACTGAAGGTTGACCTCGGTAGCGTTAATCAGGTACTTTGATGTGTTTGACATTCATGGCCAGGTTATCTAGAGTCTCCTTGCAATGGTTTGACTTTACCTCGGGGAAATGAAAGGCTATTTATGTGCAGAGTACATCTTGTTGCTCAGTGCGTGATGTCAACATGACGTGTTATTGTTAGGAGTAATTGTCAGTAACATGAGTAAGTAACAGAGAATTACGGGTTTTAGTAAGGAGCTTCTGCAAAAGAGGTGCATATAATCCATTCTGTGGGGAGTTTACTCTGAAGAGGAGGAGCATGTCAAGCTGTGGGCAGTGGTTGCCCACACTGATTACCCCAGAACAGTTGCACATCACCTGAACAACAGTTTGGAGATGAGTCCTCTCCTAAAAGAAGGTAGGGTAACCTTGGGGAATTTCCATTAGAGATTTCTTCCGGATGTTTTCTTCTCCTTTAAGAGATAAGGAAGTGTATTTTTAAAAATCTAATCTTAGTAGCTGAATCTGCAGTTCTTGTTGAGATGGATAGTGCTTAGACAAGTATTCAACTTACAATCATTATTTCCTAATTGCCCAGAAGGCTTACTGAAGGGATAGTTAAATACCATAGTAATTCATTCTTTAATTTAGTTAGCTAGACTTTTGTAAAACCACGTCATGTATCACAGAGGGTTATGATAATACAGGTGATAGGATAAAAAGGAAGAAAAAGGTACAAATGACAAGTAGAAAGAAGAAAATGCCCCACTGAATGAATAGACCTAGAAGATACTTTGGAACATTGTGTGTTACTGCAGCAGTAATTATTTCCTCCTCATCCAGTCCATTTCATGTGATGCTCTTTCTTCCCTTGTGCCTCCTTAAATGTTTTATAGCTGTTCATTACGAATATTTTTCTCCAAACATTAAAAAAACATAGCATTGTTTCATAAGGGTATTTAAACTATAGTATTCCTTGAGTCTTGGCCTTTTATTTCCTATGGCGCCTCAGCTGCTTCTGGGATGTTTATTTATCGTTTTCCCTGCAAAACCTGGTTTTGGAATGTGCTGTTGATTGCAGCAAAGCTCACTGATGGCCTTCTGACATTTTGCTTTTTCCAATGCTTGCCCTCACCATTGAATTCTATGGAAATACATTGCATTATGAGCATTTTAAGGCTGGAAAAGTGCTGGAGGAAAAGACCTACTTCAGCCAGACATCAGAGGATCGTGTATTGACCTAGCTGTGTCCTAATGAGTTATTTGTGTCAGTAGTAAAATGGAAAATAAGTTTTCATATAGTGCAAAAATTACTTTTTTAAAAACAAAACAAAACAAAACTGTTTAGTTCTTAATAGCATAGGCATGCCCTCTGCTCTACCACAGAACCAAGCACTCTAAAGATTTTGAAGATAGGAATACACATTAAGTATGAGGGACAGGTCTTCAGGCAGTGTAAGCTGCCGCTCATATAAGTAAAAATCCCCAAAATACAGAATAAATCACTGACTCAAAGCCAGCCTAATTATTTCCAGAAAGTTTACCTTGTCCCTCCTCCTCTAACTCACTGCAACTTCTTCCTTCATTGCAGGAATTGGTGCCCAGTTAACTTTTATTTATTTATTTATTTATTTTTTTAACAGTTTTGACTTATCAAGATCATTTAAGTTATCAAAGATAATATCAGTTGAGTCTCTGTGCTCCTAGGCAAAGATGGTTGGAGAGTGCTTAATCTTTAACAAGTCTTTTGAAAGTGGGTGACAGTAGCGTAAAGAAAGTTACCGTGTCTCGTATTAGTGCCTTTGGAGAACGCTTACTTCAGCTAAGGAAAACTAAGATAATAGAAAATGCTGGGAGTAAGGAAGCAATGGCCTTGCCTTGAAATATAAGTATTATTAATTTGTCACCCCTCTCTCTTGCGTACTTGAAAGATAATCAGCAAATAATGTAGTCGTGACTGTTCCACGTTGTTGACCTGCCCTTTCCAGCTTGCAGGTGTTGCTGTGCCTTTCTGTGGAATCCAACACCACAGAATAATTGTTTCCAGGGGGTTTCTTTACCTTTGAGGCCTGGTTTTGTGCACATTTACAAGAAAATCGGCTCCACCTTTCATGCTGCTTCTCCAAGTATTTGGCTTTCTCTGGAGTCAGAATTGGTGACCTTGGTTAGCAGGAATTCATTTCGGGCTGCTGAGGGATGGTCCCCGTATCGGCTGGCACTTGTGCTATTCGATTAGAAGAAATCTTTTCTTCGTTCTTTATATTCTGCAAGGTTTGGAAACAGCCTTCCATTCTGTCACAAAGGAATTGGCTCTTCCCTGCCTAACCCATGGAAAAGTAACACCATCTTTGTTTTCCTGTTGGCGTCTTTGGAGAGTTGACTTCATACAATGCTCTCCCAGCCTGCTTAAAAAATAACGACGTGTTAGATACCAAGAAAAATCTACGTCTGTTTTCTGATGGAATGCCTTAACTATAGTCGGGGTTCAAAAGTCAAAGGCAAAGTTAGATCCTGCTGCTCTGCTAGGATTCATCTCAAGTAGCTCTGTTAAACAGCAAGGTGTGGGGGAAGGCAACGAAACGCAGAGAGGTGAATATGACAGCACACTGCTAATGAGGACCCGGTGAGCTGAGGGCTGGAGAAAGCAGGAGAATGGGCAGTAGGTCCCAAGTTCAACAAGATGAAAGGCAATTGCTCTGTGTTTGCCACTTGCAGTGATATACCTGAAGTGTCCCCTAGGAAAGCTGAGTGCCTTTACTGATGTTCTGAATTTAAAACAGAAAGATTTACAAATTCTTTAACTGGCTTAAAAAAAAAAAGGCATAAAACACAACATCAAAACATGTCCATTTCTTTAAAGAGCTTAAATGAGTTGGCATCAAAATAAATTAAAAAAGGATACAAATAAAAGTGCTTCTCATCTGGCACACCGTTTACTATCAAAAGTAATGTGGTGTAGCTATACATAGGCTAAGCAAAGCTGATCAGAGCTCTGGGTTCTTTCTATCTATTTGAAACCAGGTCTTATATCTATTTAAGTCAAGCATACAAAAATATCTAATGAAGCTCTCTGAGCCGCAAGTGGAGCACTCTGAACATTCACCCAACCATGTCTTTTTCTCTTGGTTGCAAACTTATATTGCTGTTATTGATTTTTCTGTTTCTGGTTAACATATTAAAGTACAATTCATTTTTAACCATATATATATATTTTATCACAGTGTGCCCTTTGAGAGGCTTTTCTACATAATATTGAAATGCTTTCCTTCTGGTCAAGTACTGTATTTTATATTAACACCTCTGTTATTTCCCCCGACTAAGATGCTGGGGTTGCTAGAGAATGAAAACATTGATTTCAAGACTAGCAGGGGTTTTCTCCTTGTTGATGCTGAAACAATCTCGGAGTGCTAAAAATCTAATTTCATTCTTTCTATTTTGGAAGCGGTTGATGAAGAAAATAAATTTTTGCTGGTGATGCTTACTCTAATGACAGCAATAATAGCTACTGAGGGGTTCACTCCGGAGCAGCTCTGGCTCAGGGTAACAACACAACCTCTGTCCTGCACTGCAGTGGAAGCTGTTATGTGGCACGGGATGGGGCTGGTACGTCTGGGGAGCACCAAAACAGTACAGGCTAAAATCCTTCCAGTGACTGTCTACCTGGATATTGTGTAGATTGTTTGTCCAGCTGTTTGGGAAAGTACATAAGTAATCATTATTACTTGCCATAGAGTGACTTAGGAAAACCAAAGCTAGAAATGCATCAGTTTTCTAAACCATAATATTTTCTTTCTATTAAAAAATAATAAAAAATACAGGTGTGAAGGACATATCTGACATCATTGGGAACAAGTAATTTCTGGCTTTTTTTTTTTTAATTATTATTATTATTATCAGATGCAAGGGTAAGCTTCCTTTATTTAACACAAAAATCACAGAAAGTGGAGATACAAGGTCAAGATATGCTTTTTAATGTCAGCGTGGCTTTTGTAGCAACTTTTAGTAGAAGTTAAAGCAGTCTCAGCTAGAATTCATTTACTGAAAGATTTGGCTATATTTTAGGAATCTAGAAATCTTGGAGAAAATCTGGATGCAAAATTCTGTATGAAGAATCCCGTGTGCCTCCTCCCGTGATGGAGGATTCAGGGAAGGGTGGGACAGAGAGGACCAGATGACTTCTTGGCTTTCTTCCCTCTCCCCTCTTCATTTTGTGTTATTTCTTAGGGAAGATTTCTCACCAATGGGACAAACCAACTTAAGAAATCAAATAGAACCAAAAATAGATTTGATGGGTTTGGCCATTAAATGTTTGTTTTAAACCCCGCACTGGTACCAATGTGTGGAGGACGGCCTCGGCAAAATGCAGCCCCCAGAGCCATGCAGCAGGGCGAGCAGGTCCGTGGGGCAGGGACCCCAGCCCTGGGGTCCTTATCAGGCACCCAGGAGAACGCCGCAGAGCAGTGGTCCCAGCTGAGGGCCGGCTCCCTTGTGGCTGCAGAGTTGCCTGGTATGTCCTAAGAGCATATAACGAGACACAAAACTGAAAGGTTATTTTACGTCATTGGATCTTTCTCTGTCCTGTGCTGTTCTAACTGCACACAGTTATATTTTCATCAACAGAGTCCTTCCCAGTGCTTCCTCTTTCCATAGCACTCTGAGTTTTGTGTGCGAGACATCGCTGTCGTGATTCTCAGTTTTTATTCATTAAATTTAGTGTCCAATTAAAAGCTGAGACGGACCTGCAATTTCAGTAAAACCAGCATGTAAATACATTTCATGCCACGTAACTGCAATTTCCAAAAATGTTGACACAAATTATAACTTGCAGACGAACCATCTTGATGGTAGAATAAGAAAATCAGAAAATGCTTTGCCTTTGGGGGCAAACTGTTAGATTTGCTTCCTGTTCTGAAGGTCACCACTGCACCGCATGCTGTGCCTGGAAAATAACGAAGGTGGGCATGGATGGGATGGTACCCAGCACCCTGTGATGGAGCTGGCTGTGATCAAAAGAAATGATGGTTGGATATTCTTAAACGTTAGTGGACAGAAGTGTTATTCTCTGCAGGAAGTATTCTGAGGGCAATTCCTCTGTCCGTTTCCCCAGCCCAAGGAATGGGGTTGGGCCAGTGGCCCCTTCCAGCCCCAGCCAGCCTTTGTTGTTTTGGGAAGTGAAGATCCTTCGCGACGTGTGTTGGATGCTGTGTTCTCAGGTGGGAACCTGGCCGTGTGGTCGATGCTTTCCGACGTGCTCTGATGAGACTTGTGGAGGAAGGAGGGGAACCAGCTGCTCTGTGTCTGCAAACCTGGGAGCTTAAAAGGCTGATGTCAGTGGCAAGGAATTCCCTCCTGCCCGGTTATGTGAAAATCTGACATTTGGAAGTTGGAATGCTTTTCAGTAAAAGGGTTTCTCAAGAGGTTTGCCTGCTGCAGCCAGGGTGATGTGTCTTGTTACCCAATCTTTTCTCCCAGGGAACATGAAATAAAGCCTGGAATTACTGCAAAATCTTAAGGAGAAAGCAGATCCAAGATGTGGAGAGGAGGAGAGCTCACCTAGGGCCATTTTCTCTTCAGGATACTGAGGTAAATGTTTTTCTTTTTTTTTTTTTTTTTTTTTTTTTTTCTTTCTTTAGCACGAGCCCCTTGCTGCTCATTTGGCTCACGGGAGAGCCAGCCCTGGAGCTGCCCCTCATTTCCCCTGGCACATGAGCAAGTCTAAAGCAGCAGTCAGAGCACCCCTGCTCGGCTGTCTGAGATGTTTCCGAATTTTCCTTTTTGTGGAGGGAGCTGAGAGCTTGCCTCCTTCCGTATGTCTGGGCACGGGGAAGGAGGGAGAAATATGGGTTGAACTTACTGTCGGCTCTCTTAAAAGCTTTTTATTGTAGCTAAAATGTGTGATAATGGTACCCAGAACTATCATTATGGTTAATTAAAGGTCTGTTACATTTTATAATGTGAGGGTTTTATTTTCTGGAGTTGATAACATGGCCATAAAACCTTGCTTTAGGCAAAATCTAGGTATTCAAGGTCACAATTTAGAAGTAATTTTGAAATTGAAGAAAAAACACCGAAGCAGCATAGAGTTCCTGTTATTTCTGAGATGTGGAAGTACAGAGGGAATGATTTAGACCAAAAAAAGAAGACCAGCACCTACGCACTGATGAAATGATGAAAAGTTCAGTATAGGTTGCTGCGGAAAGAGAAGCCTTCTGTTCTGTGACGGGCACAGGGGCCGGGCTGGGGTCGCAGCTACCAAATGGAGGGAGCGGGGTTTGGGAAGCTGAGCGCTTGCCAAATCTTTGTTTGGGCTGAAAACGCAGAGCTTGGTTCCAGGGACGGGACCAAGTCTGGATGTAAACACGGAAATGCCAGGATTTTAGCACTGTTTCCGAAGACGGAGATTTTCAGCCTGTTCGGAACAGAGCTTAATGCACTGCTGACGGGAGGGATGTTGTGGGGCATTCCCACACCCCACTGCTTTCTGTGGGGGGTAAGTCCCTGCAGCACCTGGAACCACCTGTGATTCCTCAGCTTTGGACATGGGGATGAATGTTGAGAGGCTGTGGGGCTCCGTTGTTGGAGATGCTCAAACCCCGAGGGGTGGCCCTGAGCCACCGGCTGTGGGACCTGGGGGCAGAGCCCCTCGGGGCTCTGTGCTTCGCCGCAGTGTGCTGCTAAGGCTCCCTCTTAGTGACTCATGCCTTTACGCTTACAGGAAAAGAGAAACCAAAGGACAAAATGTTGCTTAAATAGCAGTCAGTATAGCGTTGCTTATCAGGGACTTTTTCTAAGTTTTCTTTCAGTTGTGATTCTGCTTGCTGTTTTCATAACGCTGATATAGATTTTTTTTCAGTATTACTAAATTTGAAAAATGTAATCTCTCAACAACTAATCAGCACAGACTGTAGTTTATTACTTTATCATTTAAGGGATATTTCTTCCTTCTTCCATCTTAGGGCCATCTGACAAGGCAGCAGGTGCTGCGTTGGACAAAATGACACCCAAGTCCGAAGTGTGAAGGAAGTGCTGGCACTAAGAGACTAAATCACTACAAATCTGTTGAGGAAATTCTGAGCTTCCTGTTACCTAAAATACTTTTATTGAGATGGCATGGGGTGCTGCGGGCATGAAAGCATAAATTAATAATGGAAAAATATTTAAATAGCAAAGTCTTTGGGCGCTGTTATGCCATCTGCTTTCAAGCATGGAATGTGTAGGAAGGGGTGGACACCTCCGTCCCCTGGTACAAACTCTCTACGTGTGGCTGGGGGGTGTTAATTAGCCAAAAATCCTTGTAGCCCTCTGCCTTTGTGCAGCAGTGTCTGCAGCTGGTAGGCACGGGGGCTGCTCGCCAGCTGGGGATGCTCCCTGCCATGGGGCACTGCTGGCGGGAGGTGGGCACGGCTCAGCAGCACGCCCAGGTGTAGCTGCTTTCAAGTTCCAAACAAATTTGGTGGGGAATATATTAACGAGTGATTTTCATCCCCCGATTCATCCTCTTTGGTATGCAGTCTGCCGTGGTTGGGATTTTTACTTTTTTTTTTTTTTCTTTTCCTACTGCTGGTGTGGAGAAGTAATGAACCTCACCCCCACTGCAGGAAAACTGATGAGCTCCTCCTGCGTTTAAGTGTGTGTGCTTAGAAACCTACACGAGATGAGGGTTTCCATTCAGATGTCGGGAGCCCTGAGGCACAGAAGATGAAGGCAGGTGTAGACCTGGGGTGGAAAAGTGAAGGGCAGGAGATGGGGGGCGAGAGCCACTGCGGGCTGGTGCGAGGGGCACACACGTTGTGCCCCACGGCGTGGGAGGCTGTGCTGCCCTTGTGCCACCATGAATGGCATAGAAACTAATCCTGGAAAGCACCAACAGGAAGGAAAAAACTTAAAAGCACATTATCTAGAGACAGAAAAGTTTCTGTCTGGAGATGGGGAAAAAAACTAACAGTGATTAACAGAGAATTGTATTAAAACTTCAAAAGGCTTTTTGAGTTTAAGAAGCATGAGTAAACAAAAATAGAGACAAATCCCCAGAATATAATTCTGACAAACAGAGCTCTGCATCTTTGTGAGGTGTTGCCAGTGAGCCTGGGTGCTGGGCCAGGACTGAAAACAAAGTTCTTCACCCACATTTCGCAGAGCAGGGTTATCTGAGCTGATAACGAATCTCTCAGGACCACGTCTGCGTGGCTTTGAGTGAAGAGCAGAATTAAATTCTGAAGATTTTTGAAGAAAGTGTATATCAATGAGATGGGGCACAGGCCTAGCTGTGTCTTCGAGCAGGTGATTTCTCTTGGTGTTGATCAATGCAGGTGAAAATCCAAGGTCCTGGGGAACGGGAAATGAGCTAAATAGCAGCAGCAGGAGCTTTGCTGTCCCTGAAAGGTGGGAGCTGGGGGCAGCTGGCATCGCTTGCCGGCCCTGGCAGCTCTGCTTGGCCAGCAGCAGCTCCTCAGGGATGCTGCAGTGTCCAGGTGCCCTGAGCTGGGGCTCTGGGGCTCTTTGGGTTGCTCGAGGAGTGGGCATGTAGTGAAGGGATCGGAATGGTGGCTTGGACAAACAGGGAGCTTTGTTCTGCCTGCGTGTTGTGCACTGACCTCCTGTCGGTCTCCTGTGGAGAGCAGGAACTGGGCTCGTCCCTCACCTGCGGTGTCATGTTCACCCTGATTACTAAGGCTGCACTAATTAATGAGCGAGCGGAGGACAGAGTGCGGGAGGTACGAGGAAGAGCACTCCTTGTGCAAGTGCAACTTTAGCCATGCATTCCTAATTGCTTTCAGCTGCAAACATGAGATGAGGAAAATTCCGGTCTTTCAGAGAATTTCAGCTGAGTGAAATAAGAATCGGAGAGGCTATATGAATAATTCCTTTGTTCGGTTGTCTTTTATATTTAAATCTTAGTTACAGGTCAAAACAATGACTGCATGTCAGAGGAAAATGCTTGCTCACTCTCTTCCCACTGCGGCACTCGGGGATGCTCGGAACTTGCTAATGTCAGGCTTGAAAGACAGCACACGGTTTCAGTGAAAAATGGGAATTAGAAATCAGAGCTCCGGACTCTGTCCAGTAATCTTCAGCAAAACATGGAGATAATTGGATATTAGAGGCAGTCTAACTGCAGCAGACCTGCACAAGGCATTTTTTTTCCTTCTGAAAGCATAAATTAACGTGGGGCTCGTTGGCTGTTTTCCTGCCCAGATTGCTGCTGATACCCAGCCGGCCTCTTCAGTGCGGGCCGGCACCGCGCTGCTCTTGTTGTGGTGATGCAAGCTGGAATTCAGGCCTCCCCCAGAGGATCTGTGCAGAAACTCTTACAGTGTTGGAAAACTGGGTATGCAAATACATAGAAATGAATGAATAGAAATAAATGAATAAACCGAGCTTCCTTGGCTACAAAAGTTGCTGTACTTCTAAGGAAACCTTGTTGCTATCACATTTTTTAGGGTCATCCAAATGTAATGGTTTTGGAAAAGATACGGTGGTACTTCATCAGGAACCTTTGCAGCAAGGAGTGTATAATAATAATAATGAGATGACAACAGGAATGATCATCTTTCCAATCATTCCTTGTAAATCACAGAACTCTTTATGTGCATGAAGGGAAAATGCAAGTTATGCACACTTGCATGACAGGCTAGAGAATCAGAAGTGGATTTTGTTTGCTCCTATTACAGAAGAAAATAAGAGGATTGTTGTATTCATGTTATTTCAACAAAAGCATCAGAGCTGTGAGTCAATACAACTTGGATTTTAAAGCATTAGGACTTCTGTCAGAGATTTTTTTGCTCTATGTCTATTCTAAGGAAGTAAAATCAGCAGAAATGTAGAGCATATAAGGAGTTTCTTGCTGTAACTGTAAAAATTACATTTGGGTTAAGAACAAGCCAATTGGAAAAGTGTTTTTCGATCTTCTCTTTTCTCCATATGTTACATTTTACATTGCTTAAAACAACTCATAATACAAGAAGTTAGCTCCTGATCTTTTAAATACTAATTGTTTTGGATGATCTTCAAAAATGTGAAGTCAAGTATTTGTTGTACTAAACTCTCTTGGGGGAAAAACAAAAGAAAACAACAAAACCAACCCTGCTCTGTAGTCTTCAATATCGTCTCTTGTCTCTAAAGGTTCACTGTGTATGCAGAGGGGTGAAGGCTCCTGCTCGGTCTAACATGGCTTGTTATAAATGAGACTGAAAGCAAGGTGTATTTAAACCTATCCAACTAGCACAAATAGAAATAGTATTTCTAATACTGTGATGGATATTAACCTATCGCAGGAACCACATTAAAAAATTTAAGTGTAACCTTGATATTGCTGTCTGGAACCAAAACCCACTCCGTCTCTCAAAGTTTCTATTGTGAGACCTTTCCTGCTAAAATTCTGTGTCTTTCTTGAAGCCAAACTAACCCTGAATGAAATAATGACTCCTTTTTGATATAAAAGTTCATAAGAGAGAGTGAGATGTAGAGATAATTGTGTATGCCTCTGACCTCCAGGGCAGTTTTAAAATGTAGGCGTTCTGGGACTGTATGGGTGGTTTAATGTGATATTTATCTCCCTTAGAGGAGGTTTTGATAGAAACCTCTAGGTTATAATAGTCTGCAATAACAAGGTAGCTTTCCTATCCATGAAAAGCTATTCTTATTTTTTTCTGCTTACTTTTTCTATAAAGGGCTCTGATTTCCAGGACAAAGCATTCCTAATTTTAGGAGAACTTATGGAAAAAGTCAGTCTCTTTCCAACAAGAGCAGTCTAGTTCCAGCTCCCTTTTTTCCACGCGGCCTCGCACAGCCCCTGCCAGGCCAGCCCGCGGGGTGCCCCCGTGACACCCACACCTGGGACGTGCCCGTGGTGGCCCCGCTCACTGGGAGATGGGACCAGAGGCTCCCGCATGCATTCCACATGCAGGGTTTCCACCTCAAAGCTCGTGTTTTGCTGGAGGTGCCCAGCTGAGGAATATCTGTCCCGCCGCAGGAGCCTCGTCCTTAGGTGTGTTGAAGAGCAGTTGGGTCACGCCATGGCCTGTGGGTATCCAAGTTCCTCGAAAATGCAGGGGATCGGTTGTTCTTCTATTCTCATTCCCCTCCTGTAACAATTAATTGATTTCTTTTTTCAGCCCGCTGTGCTAATTCGTTTTCCTGGCTGTACCTTCTGCCGATGCCGTGTCCTCTCAAGGACAGCCGCACGGCGGGAGCAGGATGGGCTGCAAGGGTGTACGTGTGCTCTCACATACACAGATCCACTTCTTTGGGCTCGAGCCCTAAAACCTCCACCCTGGGTGGGCACCGGTGTGCTCCCAGCAGGGTGCTGGTGCACGGGAGCACCAGGGCTTACCCCAGCCCCTCTGCCCGTGGGGGAGAGCTGTCTCTGGGCTGTGCATCACCAATACAAGATCAGGCACAGATCTGCAGATGTGACACGGGATCCAGGCCTGGCGTTACCCTCCAGAGACTCGCCTTTTCTTCTTTTAATGAGAACGAGCCCAACATTTTGCTCTTTGCTGTTCCTCAGCTTCTACAGTGTCGTTAGAATTGACATCGTTGACAGAAAACTTTGAAAATTGTTTGTGTGATGTGATAATAGTGTTCCATATTCCTCCTCCAGGTGTGAGGTTTGTTTTTAATAAACTGTCACACAGCACATTCGCAGCAGTGGCTCTTCCCACTGTGCAGATGGGGGGGAAGGCTCCTGATTCCTTGGGGCCGACGTACCCAGCACATCATGCTCGGTAGCAAAACATGTCATAAATCTACATAACTCCTAGAGTTTGCACCTACTTAAGCTGTAAAAGGGAGAATATCCAGAAAAATCTGTTAGTGCCTTTCCTCCGAAGGGCTGCTGCCGTTGGAGTATTGATGCTGATGGACTTCTTACACGCGGTTACTTTAGAGGAGTAATTAATCTTGGCTTTCAGACTAGCAGCTAAAGTCTATGAGCACCTACATTAATCTCTCTACTAAAAGCATCACATAAGAAATCTGCTTTAGCATCACAACAGTGTTTTTCTTTTTTTTTTTTTTTTTTTTTTTTTTCTTTTTCTTTTTTATTTGGACCTGAAAAAAAAGAAAAGGTCCAGAAACTTCAATGACACTACAAAAAGTTATGGCAATAATTTTATTTCTGTCTAAAGAAGCCACTCTGCTTTGGAGAGCGCTATGAAAATAGTGGGCTTTTAAAGTGAGTTATCTTTATAGATTGTGTGAGGTGAGATAAGTGATCATTTAAATTCAGACATCATTGCATGAAGCATGACTGGTCTTAAAGTGGATACAGAGTAAATCAGAGATGCGAGTTTAAAAAAAAATAAAATTGCTCTCTGGAAAAGATGGAGTATGAGCTCAGGGAACAGCTTTCCTGGGTCGAGATAAACTCTTTGAGCAGGAACTGGCATGTAGAAGCAAAAAGGATGCTTGGAAGTCAGTAGGAGCACAGTGAAGGGGGGGAGCTCTCTTTAACCCACAGTTTAAGCCGGAGAAGCTGCTGTGCTTTCACAGCTCTAATGCTCCAGAGCTGTCTCATGGCCCCAAATCTTTTGACTGCGAAGTAATCTGCTACATCTCAGTGCATCAAAGAGCATTGTAAAGAGCCGCAGAGCTTCCTGCTCGTCAGCCAGTACTTGGTCTTCCTTCTGGCACAGGGACCCAGCAGGAGCTGGGATGCGGTGGGGCCGCGGAGAGCTGGAGCTGCTGCTGATTCCTGGCCACTTGCTGCTGATGGCAGCGAGGGGGGGGTACATGAGAGCTGAGGATCCCTCTGCACTGTGCTGTCAGTGCTTTTCGGGGCGTCAGGCTCAGCAGTTGTCCCCAAAGTCTTCCTGTTGTGAAAAAAGGTGAAAACCTGGCTCTACCTTGCCCTTATATAATGAATAAACACAGGAAAAGTAACAGCGTTTGGTAAAGATAATTTTGAGGGTGCAGAGTTTGATGGCTTTGGGAATGGGAAGGACTTAAAGTCCTTAAAAAGAGTTAAAAGCTTCTCAGTTCTCAGTGTTACACAATTGTATTGGGACCCCCAGAAATCCTGCCACAAAAACGTTTCCTCCCCCGTGGGACATCTTCCCTTGAAGTGACAAGTAACACGGGCTGGAGGCTGGTGCAGGGCAAGTCAAAGTTTTGGTTATGGAATGTGAGGTGCAAAATGAGATGGCTTATAAAAGGGAAACTACGTTTTTTATGTCACTTGGTTGGGGCGGTGGCGTGCTGCGGTGGAGCCGAGCCCACCCTTCTTGCGGCCGGGCTGCGGCACCGGCTTTGGCAGCAGAGGTAGTGGCGAGATAAGCAACAGCACAGCAAAGCCCTGGTGGTCTGGAGGGGCTGAGGATGGCCCGGCCAGTGGTCCCCGAGCTGGGTCAGTCGCTCCACTGGTTGTGACAAGCTGTGGAGGGGCAGCAGAGAGAGCAGCAGCAGGGAATCGCTGTGAAACGGGCGCTGGTGCGGCGCTGGAGCATCTGCTGCTCCCAAGCCGTCACTGCCCCGCAGAGCTGAGCCCGTCAGAGGAGCAGCCTGGTTCTTAGCGGCAGCATTTGTTCGTAAAACACAAATCTACCTAAAGTTGTACCCGTTATATGCGTGCACCACTGCGGATAGTAAGTGCTGGTGGTTGCTGCGTAGGGTAACATTCACTAACCGGAGTAGTAACTTGTACATCACAGCGCTGTTGTCAAAGCCCGAACTCAGTAATAAGACAGATTAGAAAGACAGCAACAATAAAGTTGTTTTGTCAGGCTCATTTACTCTCTGATCACAGAGATGATAAAGAGTGGCTCTGTGTTTATGTGATAGACGGGAGCCGCTAATGTAATCAGGGACCTTCCAGGACCGTTCGTAGTCAGAATTAGAGGAGAAAACTTTAACGGTGTCAGATGGTTTTGGAGTCTAGAGAGTACTCAGGTTTTGTGGTAGGCTTGGTATCAAATACAGCCTCTTACTTTGATGAATTTCAGTATTGTTTTGTGCCTGATAAGTAGCTGCCGTGTATTACTGGGGGGGAAATCCCCTCCTACGTCCTCTACTCAGCCGTGAACACCTCTTGGCTCCTCCAAAGGCCATTTCAAAAACCCTGAAAGAACTTTCTGACAACCTAGGAACCACTTTTATCTCTGTGACACTCCTGCATTTGACAGTTTCCTGGAGTCATAAGCCCCCTCACAAAATCCACAAAGCCTTGGTTTCCGTAAAGCTCATCTCTCTGTGAAATCCCGGACACCCACGGGCAGGGCCCTGCTGTGCCTGCCCAAATGGTTGTGCTCGGGGCTTGCCCCTAAAACCCACCACAGAGGCACCTGGCCTTAAATTACATCCGCACCTGGGGACTGACTCGCGCACACGCTGACACGTGCCCAGAGAGGGGTTTTTTAAAGATTGCTGGGGGATAAAAGGGCTCCGCCGGCAGCGTCGCGTCTTCTGCGGGTAAGCAGGGCTTGCACCGTGTGTATCGCAGAGCAGAAGTGAAGGGGAAGGTGCTGTGAGGGTGTGCGAGCTGCCACGCAGTTTTTCTGGTGGAAGAGGTGGTGTTCGTTATTTTGGCTGATATTTCTTGGATTTTGTGCCAGCTGCCAACTCTGCCTCCTTGCTTGTGCAGTAATACATATTAGCGTATATATATAATATATATTATATAATATAATTATATTATATATTAATATAATAATATATAATGTATTATAATATTAATATATTAATATATATAATATGTATTTATATATGTGTATATACACACATAACATTTTTATCATAAAATTAATATAATTAATATAGTAATACATGAAAGTAGTTATATATTAATAACAGCAGTATTATCAGGTAATAAGTATTGTATACTCTGCAGTAGTACGTATTAGTGTAGGTATTTATACATACATGTATACACACATATAACATTTTTATCATCATAAAATTAATATAATTAATATAATAATATATGAATGTAGTTATATATCAATAACAGCAATATTATCAGATAATAAATATTGTATACTCTAGTTTCATTCCACTTTCTCGTTCTTTTCCACTTTCATGTGTATGTTTTTTGTTGATATTTTTTCTCCCCAGATGCAGAACCTCTACGCCAGTGTTTTGCAGCCAGGAGGAGCGCCGCGTGCATTACCCAGCGAACTTGTGCCAGGCTGTCCCCAGGGCCTGTCCTGACGAGCACCCTCCCTGAAGGACTGGCGTGGCGCGGAGGCAGAGCCTCTGTACCCTCCGTGAGCTACGAACGTGGAAGCAGTTTGTGCCTGGATCTGTGTGAGCTGAGGTGGGTGGCTTTAGGAGCGGCTGGTGACTGTTTGCAGGCTCCCTGACCTTGCTAAGATTTTTGCTGGAAATGCTTTTCTTTTCTTTTCTTTTTTTTTTTTTTTTTGAAAAGAATGGCATAGTTTGACCTTGCTGCCTGCATCTGCCACTCTAACATGAAGGTGAACATCTCTAGCTCAGAGTGCTTTTGGATAACCTGTGGAGTATTTATTTCTGCTCAAGAAAACTCCTTTCACCTATTGCTGAATGTGCAAATCTTATTCCATAGGTATACTGATAATAAATAAATTGGTGTCATTCAACAGATTTTCAATGGGAAGCTGTTGCACCTCAAAATCCGAGGCTGGAAGGTGATAAATATGATAATTAGTGTGTTGTGTGTGGACCAGCCGGCATGGGTTTGTGAAGGGTAGGTCCTGCCTAACTAACCTGATTTCCTTTTATGATAAGATCACCCGTATGGTGGACCAAGGGAAACCAGCTGATGTGATTTTTTTGGACTTCAGCAAGGCTTTTGACACGGTTTCCCATAGGATCCTACTGGACAAAATGTCCACCATACAGCTAAATAAAAACATCATCCGATGGGTGAGCAATTGGCTAACGGGCAGGGCCCAAAGGGTTATGGTAAATGGGGCTGCGTCAGGCTGGCGGGCGGTCACCAGTGGGGTCTCTCAAGGCTCCATTTTAGGGCTGGTACTTTTCAATATTTTTATAAACGATCTGGATGTAGGAATAGAAGGTATTTTGAGCAAGTTTGCTGATGACACCAAACTTGGAGGAGTTGTGGACTCGAATGAGGGTGGAAAGGCCTTGCAGAGGGATCTGGACAGGTTGGAGAGCTGGGCGATCACCAACCGCATGAAGTTCAATAGGAGCAAGTGCCGGGTCCTGCACCTGGGACGGGGAAACCCTGGCTGCACGTACAGACTGGGCGATGAGACGCTGGAGAGCAGCCTAGAAGAGAGGGATCTGGGGGTCGTGGTAGATGGCAAGTTGAATATGAGCCAGCAGTGTGCCCTGGCAGCCAGAAGGGCCAACCGTGTCCTGGGGTACAACGAGCACGGCATCGCTAGTAGGTCAAGGGAGGTGACTGTCCCGCTCTACTCTGCGCTGGTGCGGCCTCACCTCGAGTACTGTGTGCAGTTCTGGGCACCACAGTATAAAAAGGACATGAAACTGTTGGAGAGTGTCCAGAGGAGGGCTACGAAGATGGTGAAAGGCCTGGAGGGGAAGACGTACGAAGAACGGCTGAGGTCACTGGGCCTGTTCAGCCTGGAGAAGAGGAGGCTGAGAGGAGACCTCATCACAGTCTACAACTTCCTCGTAAGGGGGTGTCGAGAGGCAGGAGACCTTTTCTCCATTAACACCAGTGACAGGACCCGCGGGAACGGGGTTAAGCTGAGGCAGGGGAAATTTAGGCTTGACATCAGGAGGGGGTTCTTCACAGAGAGGGTGGTTGCACACTGGAACAGGCTCCCCAGGGAAGTGGTCACTGCACCGAGCCTGACTGAATTTAAGAAGAGATTGGACTGTGCACTTAGTCACATGGTCTGAACTTTTGGGTAGACCTGTGCGGTGTCAAGAGTTGGACTTGATGATCCTTAAGGGTCCCTTCCAACTCAGGATATTCTATGATTCTATGATTCTATGACACTGACTGCATCCATAACGTTGCTAACTTCCTAGGAGAAAAACCAGCACTTCTAGCATGGAAATATTAGTCAAAATGCTTTCAACATAACATGAGAGCGCTTTAATGCTTCTGTGTTAGCAGAATGATAAAATATTTTGTTTTACCTACGACCTTTGAAATATTCTGTCAGCAAGCTGAATGATATTTATTGTAAAATGCAAAAAGAAATGGCAAATATGGGAAGCAGAGAAACCCGGGACTCACTTTGTCATCGGTGAAGTCTGTAGGAGAATGAAAGGTGTGTTCAACCAGGGGAAAATCTTTCCCTGGGTTTCCCTGCAGCCCAAGTAAAGCAAGGACAGAGCTCTGGGGAGAAAGAAGAAACATTTTTCCTGCTGCCGTCTCTCTCCTGAGGCTTGTCCTCTGCCCGCTGAGATGGATTTTCACTTCACATCAAATCTAAGGGAAGATTTCAGAAAGAGGTTTAATTAATCAGGTGTAACAGGAAGGTGAAATGCACGACAAGACATATGTTAATGCCATGGCTTCCTGCCGAGAGAGGGAGTGATATTTAATCCGAAGTTAAATGCCGCGTGGTTATGACCTATCGTTAATGAGCCGCTGTTTGGTTGAAGGCTGAAAGGCTTCTTGGGGAAGTGTTAAACCAACGTGCCCGCGTGTGTGTGCTGCCTCGCCAGCACCTCCACAACCTGGCTGGTGATGGCCGGGCGCTGGGGACTCAATCCCTTATGGAGCCGGTCACGCTCGCCCCGTGCCCACGCCAAGGACGGCTCTGGCTCTCCTCGGGCTCCGGCTGGTTTTGCTTTCTCAGTGAGGCTCCAACCTCAGATCACGTTTTCAGGGAGCCGCGCTGAAGTCCGTGTTCAAACACCCAAGATCTGAGCGAGTTTTCTCTCCGCTTTCCCTCTGTTATGCCAATGGCACGGACTTGCGTTTTGTTTGTTTTAAGCCAGGCGGCAGCTGGGCTTTGACCGCTGGGTCTGTGAAATCACTGACCGGCACTTTGGAAGCCAGAGCTCCGTTTTCTCCCAGGGCACAGGCACAGGTAAACGTGACTGCCTGTGAATGGCAGGGCAGTAATTGTAGTCCTTCCCAAAGAGGGTCCTTGGAAGTCCCGTGTGCTCCATTCTGGGCACAAAAATTTCAATAAAATGATGGCATGCGGATCTGAAATGCAGATGATGAATTCCAACGGCAAGTCTTTGAAATGACTGAGGTTAAAATCAAGGCTCTCCATAAGTGAGTCTGAACTTAAATGAAATCTACCGGGGGCCGTGCCGCCACCCAGCTCTTCCATTTGACCCTCATACTGTGTAAAACGTGCAGGACACATTATCGCTTGAAAGCGATTTCTGAAGTTTACCGGAGGAAAGCCACCACGCTGTACGACGGGAGTTAACCATTCCTCAGCCAGCAGCTGCGTTCTGTACGGACGGGAGGAAAAGGCCCTGCCCTGCAGGCTCCCCGAGCACAGAGCAGGTTCTGGGCACCTTCCTGGTGCCCGCTGCGGAAGGGCTCTTCTGATACAGGTTAACCTCTGGTAGAGGTTGAAAGGCCGGGAGCAATGCTGGCTTGCAGGTAGCACTGTGCTGCCTTTGATCAGCCAGCAGCAGCAGAAAGCTCCCCTGGTCTTCTGATCTTCTCGTGGTCTGTTCTGGCGATGAAGGAGGAAAATAAAATCAAGACGGAACAAAAGCTGTACAATACCTGACGTTTATTCAGAGCAGCTGTGTGAATGGACAACAAGTGGGTGACGGGCGGCTCTCTGGGGACAGACACTTGTAACCCTGTGTGGACCTCAAATTTGTGTGTGCATATCCACCGTTGTCTGTGTTGGCATAGAGTGAGGTTGTAGCTCCACGTGGATATGACAGCAAGAAGTGAAAGGGGTTTAATACCTGACAGCCAGCTGGTGTTTATCCACAGGCTTCCTGGATGCCAGCAGTCACTTCTGATGTACTGCTCAAGGTGGGTTCAGCACTACATCTAAAACAACTGTTTTAAGAAAGTTTACAAGGACGACACCTGGAAACCCTTGGCTGGATAATCACACAGCCTGACTTAGCACAGTGTGGGGTTTTGTCCTGAGGACACTGACAGCACTGGCTGTGCTTTCAGGTCCCTGCAGTGTCTGCCCAGGAGAACAGCTTTCACTCTTCCTTGAGAGCATGGCTGACTTGTGGCTTGGCAGGGCTGGTTTCTTACTTCTGCCTCCCTGAAATCAGGCAGAAGTGTTTTGGAAGCAGAGGGATGACACCGGGAGAAGGCATTGCCAGGGGATCTTTCATCAGGGCTGTTTCTAAGCTTACCAAAATTGTGGTGGAAGCATCTGCTGGGTGGCTGGAAAACGTTGCCCTGCTGAGGATGACCATGGTGTCCCTGCCCTAATGCGTTCGCTAAAGGAAAGTGACTTCCTTGCTCTCTTTCCATTTTTTTTTTTTTAAATTATTATTATTTTTTTCCCTGAGCCAGCTTTGTGGTGGTCTGATCCCTGTTGGGTTTAGCCTCTGCTATGCAAGGTTCAGAAGCCCCTTGACTCTATAACTCATGAATGCTCCCTAGCATTTCAAAAAAATGCTGCAAACATTCCACAGCAGTGATTTTTTTCCCCACTCAGTATTCTCTGTACCTGTGATTTTCTGAGCATCCTCTAGATGCTTCTCTCTTATTTTTTATTTCCCTTCCCTCTCTATTTCTCTGCAGATGCCTGGGGGTACAGCGATGATTCAGCCTCCAATTTACCTGATTCATCATGCTAAATCCACTGATGAAATGTGCTTGCTTTAAATCCTACACTACTGTGGAGACAATCTGTTTTGGAGCCAAAATGTATTGTGGCTGTTAAGGTTTCCTACCATTTCGAGGCTGCATCTTCAGTAGCATTAATTTTTTTGTTTGTTTTTGTTGTTGTTCTAGAGGAACAAAAGTCCTGGGAAGTATTTTCATTTTCTTTTTCTCTGGGATTAAGACCTGTAAGTCTCGAAATCTTTATTTTACAGAGTAACATTCGTACCCCTTCTGAAACTCCATGTTGTTTTTCCCTCAGGCTTAAGCATCAAAGTCTTCTAAATGTCAGTTGTGTTGCTTCCTGGATGATGACGACGATTATTACCATTTCAGGTGCTGCAAACGGAGCTTGCATTCCTGATGAAACTGACATACTACCTCACCTTTCCTGGCTTATTATTTCATGAAGCAGGGTGGTTACGTTCAGGGGAGCTTGGCGGCTGAGAGGCAGCATTTTGGAACAAAGTGCACTGAGACCCTGTATATCCTGGGATGCAAAAATCAGGAAAATCCTTTCAATTGTTGGCAGTCCAGAACTGGCTGTGAGCTGCAATGGGTATTTACGGACACAGCCCGAGTTCAGAAAGTGTGTGCAGATGATTGCAGTAAGTTCAGAAGCTATATACCTTAGTCTTTAAAAAACAGCTGAACTCAAAATTTTATCCTTAATGAAATGAGACAGCATTTAGCAGTTGCAAATTTATGGCCAATTTTAATATTATACTCTTTGCTGCCTTACAGCAATATTCATCTTAGAGCAACAATGTCTTGTTCATTATCCACGATTCTTCCTAGACTTTGCTGACCTCAATACCCTAGAGAATTGCTTTGGTAATGATCGTTAACTCAGGTAGCACAAATTCAGGAGGCACCCGTGTGTCTGGCACTGGCAGGGCAGGAGGCAGGGTGCTTTACACAGCAGTTCTGGTTATGGTCCCGCTCCTTTTGTCTTTGGGAAAATGCCTGGGGGTGATGCTGTGAGTGTCTCTTCTCCCACCGCTTGCAGTTGGTCACTGCGTTTCCCAGTTTTCCTCAGGGTCTGCCATAAGTTTTCACCCGTGAGCATGGACAGCTGTCCCCCTGCCCGTCCGTGGGGTCCTGCAGCTGCCCTGGTGACAAACACACATCTTGCAACGAGGTGGCAGCACGGAGAGAAACAGTCCAAATGGTTTGTCAAAGGCACGCAGAAGGACGCGTGCAGAGCAAAGGGCTCGGTGTAGGTCTCCCAGTTCTCAGAGCAGCATCCTCTCTGTTGGATGTGCTATTTTCTTGGCAAAAATAACCTATTCAAGAGCATGCTATTTGAAATATTGTCCCTCGGGAGAGCAAGATAGGATACTAATTTATTGTTTCAGATAATAGTGCTGCACAGGTAATCTTTGCCCTGTTGAAGAGAGAGGTTTCAAATGTGCTTTCCAGGTCTAAATTTCATTTTGAACCTGAAGGAGTATTTTATCTGATGAGTTATGACTTACAGGACAGGCTCCTTTCTCAGGACTGAACATGTAATTGACTTGCTAGACAGGACTGGTAATATGGTGCCGATTCTTTCTGAAACTTGAAAAAACTCACTGATGTCAAATGTCTCCCAGGTTGCTTCTGTCGAATGATATCTAAAAACCTTCAAAGAACTAAATTTCCCTTTTAACCTATTCAAAATTTTCAGAAGAAAGGTACAAGGAGGTACAAGTGATGCAGAGACTGCCATGCATTTGCCCAGGCTGGTGGTGTTCAGAAGTTAATTATTGGACTTTCTTCTTTAAAAAGCATTTTTTTTTTTTTTTTTTTCTCAGTAGCTTTTTGTTAGGTTTATCTTGATAACAAAGCATCGCACTTTGAGAGTACCAAAGAAAAGAATGTTTCCAGAACAGAAACAACACAATTTTTAGTTACAACAGCCTCATAAGTCAGTCAAGAACTCTCCTGCTAAAAACTATTATTAACATAATAGGTTAATAAACACCGGTGGCCGTAAAGTTCTCTCTAATGAGAGAAATAAGTGGGAAGGCAGAAGCGTGTGGTGGCCCTTTGCTCAGTGCTAGCTCAAAGAGCAGCTTGCCTCCCACTGTGTCACAGATGTTATTCCTCTCAGCCAGCTTCGGTGTTTTTCGGGAGGTCGAACATTTACTCTCGGTAGTCCTGAGTCTGGTCTGTTTACCACAGCCCAAAGGCATCCTTACAGCAGGGTGCCTCCCGTGCTGGGCCTGTGAAGGCTGCTCCTAGCAGGGCTGTCAGCTTGGTGACCACTGAGAAACCTGCAAATTTGCACTAAACCACGAGGATACTTGGAGTATTTTTGTTACATTTATATACCTTCCTATTCCACAACATGTACATTTTATTGCAGCAGGGACACCCCTCCTCCCTTCCAGCTTTTGCACAGAGCAGTGTCTTTTTTCTCTTTCTTGCTTTTTTTTTTTTTTTTGGATTGAAGCTGCAAGAGGAAAGTGTTGTTGAGAAAACTGTGACAGGATTGGGAGGGAATGAAACACCAGTGCAAGAAAGCAGAGACAAGAAGTGGAAGCAGAAGAAGTGGGAAAGAGGGAAAAAATAAACAAAGAATACATGAAGTACAGCCATGCGTACTCATATGGAAATGATGTGTGTGTAGCATATCTGTCTATCTATAAATAATCTTAAACAAACAAGCTACAAGTGAAAAAGGCAAAAAGTAACACAAACAGGCCTTATTGCAGCTAGGAAACAAAGGAAAAATGAAGGAAGGTGAAATGGACATCTGTGACATGAAGCACTGACCTCGGGAGAGTCCTGGAGCAGAAGAGTTTTGATTCATGCCAAAGGTGTTAGAATAACATGGTTGTTGCTGGGGGACAAGGTGGTGATAACTTCTGTGGTTTTCTGCACAATGTATTTTGTTCTCCAAAAATGTTAATAACTAGAATTCAGAAGAAACTAAGGAACTTTAATGCTGAAACCGGCACATTTCCCATGACTACAGCATCCCCTGCCCAGTTCAAGGCATGCTGGTAAGCATGCAGTTGAAATGGGGCAGGACATGGATGAAGCAAAACTTTTAGAGTTGGAAAAAGTACTTTGAATCTTACAGAGTATTTCTGGGTGAAAGGGACACGGTATGGCTTTGGCTTGGTATAACCATGTTTTGATCTGGACGCTTAAGGGTCACTCTGTAGCAGGTTTCTTCACCCTGAGGTTGGTAATTGCAGGCTATGAAAGAAGAAATTTTGGCCAGGCAATTGGAGTGAGCTGTGGAGCTGCTGATGGTGTTTGTCCCAAAGTGAGTACTAGATTAAGGTTAGCCCAGAGCCCAGCCAAAGAGCAGAGGAATAGACTGAGATAATCATATGTATCATTTTATCCTTATTGTATAAATTATTCCTATTATGTAAATCAAAGTTTCAACGATTTTTCCTGACCTAAAATAAAATTTGTTAATCTAATTCCTTCAGTCTCATATTAAACTCTTTTTTTTTTTTTTTTATTTTTCTTCAAGAAAGGGCCATGCTGACTCCGAACCTGCTACTTAATTTGCAATCCTACATAAGAAAAGGACACTACAGAACTGTCATAACGTCAGATGCATTTCTTCATTAAATCACGGCTTGTCCAAGGTAACTTTATTTTATTTTTGTAATATCCTTGTGCTGCAAAACACAGAAGGCCAGAGGGTTTCCTAAGTAAGTGTCTGTGTGTTCCTGCCCTGTTTTTATACACTTCTCCAGTTGACTAGTATTGAAAAAGCTCGGGGGATTAGACTAGTTGATCTTTCAAGGTCCCTTCCAATCCCTAACATTCTGTGACTCTGTGAAAAGAGGTTATAGGGCTAAATCCACCTTGAGCTCTGCGGTATTAATGGTCCTGTGCGTGTACATGCCTATATATGTATTAAATTATTTAGTCAGTCACACACAAAGTAAAAAACATAATATAAAATATGACTGAGACATTTCCAATGGTGTCATGCTATGATGAATGATATGTTGCTGAGTTCAAACTGCCTCTTCCCCCTAAATATGTTCTACATACACAGAGATATTTATTTATTAGATTATTATTTACTCATTTGTAGAAAACAAGCAAACAAACCCTGACAAAACAAGAGCAAAAACCCCCACAATATGTTGTTTATAAAAATGTCTATACATTTTTACATTTCCATGGTAGGATGCCTACTATTTTGTGTAACGTTGTCCAGCACCACCCTGGCCATAGGGCAGGATGTCTTTGGACTGTGCAGGGAAAGGAATGTTTAAAAAAACCTTTGGTACAAGATTTGAGCACTTGCTGTTCTCTTGCTTTGAACAATATAAAGAGTGTTAGATTATTCTTTATCACTTGATTATTTTTTCTTTGTAATAATTATATGACTTACAGCTCATACATGAATAGAGGGTGTTTATTTCTCCTAGGAAGCACTCAATATGAAGGGATGGAGCCTTCAGAACCTTTTATAAACAACGTGTCAGGCGTGGAGTTAATAGAGTTCAGATCTGTTGCTTCACAGATATCGCTGAAAAACAAGAAATTGTCTTAAAAGGCAAAGAAATATTGCCGTAGATAGGACTAGCTGAGTTACAAGCCAGTCTGTGTTCAGCGCTGTGTAAATAGGCTGCTGCTCCAAGCCAGCATAAAAAGAAACACCGCTGTGTGTTGGTGGCGTTACTGATGCGATTAGCTGTTGGCATTGCCCCGGTTCTTGCTATAATTAATTTCCCTCAAATGATGGGCTTATTAGATGTGAGAGATATGGTGGCAGAAGATAACGATTTGCCAGCACTGTTTGGCAAACACCACGGGTGCTGCCAGGGCAGAGCTGTCACCTCCCGGCTCCTTGCTGCAGGCGAGGCTGCTCGCGGCCGCCTCTCCCATTCCCACCGAGTCTCGGTGCTGCTCCCACGAAGACGAATTGGACAATCCGTCTTCAAGGCAGGAGCTCTGATGATTTGTAGAAAAACTATCATCGGTGATAGGACAGCCAATCTATCACACCGGGCCATCTCCTTTATCCTTCATTTCATCCCTCTTTATTGCAATGCTCTCACGCTCACCCTCTTGACACTTCTCTCCCTCACTCAAACTCTGCTGCTCTGCAGATTGCCTCAAAAATTGGGAAAATGGAAACATAACATCATTTAAGGCACACAAGTGCAGGTCTCCCTGCACGGGCAGGGGTGCAGAGAACGCTATTTTACTTGCTTGCTGTCGGCAGGGCCACGAGCACCTCTGCCAGGCCAGCCAGGCACGCTGGCAGCAGGAGGCTGCAGGAGATTTACTCCTTTACTCCCTGGGAGTAAAAGGAGGCTCCAGGAGAGCCTCAGAAACTCCGAGAACCACGTATGGTGGTCTACCCAAGGTGATACAATGCTCTTTGCTTGTTAACGCAGCCGGTTCTCTTGTCTGCAAGGCCAGAGATAATTGGAAATTTGCTTTCTGGTCCTTCCCGAGGAACTGAAGCACGGCACCTTCAGCACCGAAGGTAACTTGCTCTGACTAATCTAACGGTGGTGTAAAACGAGCTGTGTGAAACAGTGAACACCTGCAGCAAATTATGGTATCCTGATGGGCTTTTAGGAGCATCCCTGCCCTGAATCGCATTTTGAGAAAACACAAGCAGTACTGTGGCAAGAAATAAATAATGCATCGACTTAATTCTGTGAAGAATTAATCTTTCTTCTTTAGAGGGAATAGTCACTCACACGTTGCTTTTAATTTGCTAATCTTCAGAATACGGGGAATCACTGTCAGTGAGGACGTTTCTGTGGGTATCTGGCTGAATCTCCTTTGTGGGTTTTAAACGAGAAGGCTGACGCGCAATTGGAGACCGGGATGGTGGCACATCAGCTGCCAGAAACGCAGAGCAGACATAATGGGAATTACACACATCTGCTCTGATTTAAACTGCCACCGCACTGCTTCATTGCTTTGCTATGTAGCCTGTAGATCTTAATCATCCCCTGTGCCAACAGAGGATACCAGATTCAGGATACGGCACAGATAAATAAATAAATAAATCATTTATGGGCTAATTTTACACCTACCTGATAGGGTGTGGTGCAAGATGTGCCTCTCTGGGCAACGGGTGCGTTTTGATTTTAGATTGAGTTCATCTATGGTCATTTTTCACTCTTAGTTTTGTTATGGCCAGCACGAGTCACGGATGATTTTTTTTCTTCTGTCTAATGTGAAAATTTTGGCTTTGCCATACCAGTTCTGTCTTCTGCCATCAACAATAGCCTTTGGCAGGGTTTTTTAAAACTGACAAACTGTTGGATTTTCCCATGGATGAAATATATATTTTGGTCAAAACCCTTCTCATATGAATCAGGAGCACCACTGCTTGCTTAATTTACAAATTTTAGAGCTCATTAGGGAAAAATGAAATAGCCGACTGATGGCAAGTTGTTTTGTTCATTTGCTTTTTATTATATAAATGGCATGTGGATAATGAGCGCCTGAAACAGCCAACCAACTTTTGATTAATATATTTGATACAGTTGCTCAGAAGGGAAAACATTCTGAATAATTTGTTGTTGTTTGTAATGAGCACACGATATGACAGTAGTGATTACCTTAATGAATCAATTAAGCGCAATGCAATTTGAGTTGAATGGAGCTGGTGATGGCCAATTGTGCAGCCACCGCTGGGAGCGTTGCTCAGTAAACCATATCACATCTCAGCCAGCCGAGGCTGCTTGTGCAGCAGAGGTGGTTTTGGGGGGTGGAGAAGGCGAGGAAGCGGGTGGTAGAGCCTCTGCTTGGGAGAGGAGCGCACTTTGGCAACCCGCGTGTCTCTGAACGCGATAATTATCTTTGTTGTTTGGGTTGGACCAGATCTGGTCCCTGACCCTCTGGAAACAGCAGAGGTGGCTTCTGAGCCACGTGAATTTCTCACCAGATGCTTCTATCAGCAAGGCTGGATCTATTCAGAAGGGAGTAATATGGCTCATGTAGGAGGGAAAGGAAGTTTGCATGCTCGACACAGTCAACCATAACTTTTTAACCAAAATATGGGGAACTGGGGTGTTTCTCTGTACTAAGTCTATGAAAAAAATGTTAATGCAAAGTTGTCTTTTTGTCTTGCTTTGGGATCCATCAAATTTTGCATCTGGGTTCATCTAGTTTGAGCAGTGCACAACCTAGGCTGGGGATTTCTCTGACATAACTCAGGTCCAAAAACCCACATTGAACTGGGATGTGCCTTGTAGAGAAACACTCAGTCTTGAGTTAAAGACTTCCAGCAATAGAGCATCTCTGACAACCTTCAGTAATATTCTTCAGTCATTAATTATCCACACCATTAAATCAAGAGCTTCTTTTTTCCTGTGTGATTCTGGCACTTTTCCACTTGTAGCCCCTGAAAATTGATATATAGTCATCTCCAGATTGAAGTGCTTGCTATAGCAGATTTTCATTATCCTTTTGGGTTCTTAAACTTTGATCAAAGTTCCCCTTTCACCTTCTCTTTGATAAACTAAACAGACTGACCTCTGCAGATCTTTCTCTGTGGTCCTACTTTCTAATCCCTCAATATGTTTTAACAGCCTTTCCCTTAACACTCTCCAGCTTTGAATCATAGTGCGCTGCTCAGATAAATCTCTTCAATGGTTGTTTTTCAAGACTTGAGGCCTGGCCAGACCCTTTGCTGCTTTCAGTGATGGAAGGTGAAGAATTGGCCACTCTGTTTTTCAGTTCTGGCCCTGTCATTCAGTTGCCAAAGGACTTTCTCTCACCAAAACTCATGTCGTGTTCTTACTTTTAATGGGAAAAAACTCTTCTTTGTAACTGAGATAAATGTCATTTGACTTGCAGATAATTCAGGTTTGGATAATTAGAGTATTTGTTTTAAACCTACATGATATTCTGAGGTTCTGATTAAATACTTTTGTCTCTTTCTCAGATGAAATTAGTTACCTAGCTTCACCTGAACTTCTGCATGAGTTGTGCACATGGGAGCTGCTTTAAATGCAGATTGGCTGCTGAGGAGCCTTTTTCCAGCCTGAGCTGGATGCCTCCAAAGCAGCACCTCCCATCTGGTGGGAGACTGGTGCAGCGCTCAGATCTGCTCTAAGGTTGCTGTGGAGCTTTCCTAATCATTTTGAATAGTTTGAGGTGCTTTTTAACTCGTCTGTGCAAAGAATGCTTCCAAGCAATTGTATGACAGCTGTCTTATCACTGATGTGTCTGTGTATGATCTGTTGAAGTTATTGGATTTTTATTTTTATTTTTTGACATCTGAGGCTTTCCGTGCCTGAAGTAGATGTCCGGAAGAGAGTCACTCAGGAGTGGGCCAATTCTGCATCATCCTCTCTTCATTTGCTGTCACAGTCCAAATTGTTCCATCTTCCAGCAGTCGGAAAGGCAGCTACTGTTTGCAAGGTGCCATGCTTGTAACAGAATGTTTCATTAATTTGGGGGTTAAGAGATGAACCCACTAGAAGAAGGATTTCAATTTTGATGTTTGTATCTTGGCTTTACGTTTCTTTTTCATTCCTTGCTGGCTGTTGTGTAACTCTTTTCCTTCAGCAGGTCACCGTTATCTCAGATCTCGCGGCCAGTCCCTCCTATATATTTCGCTGAAAGAACCCTGCACATACAGAGGCGAGATGCTGGAGTACTTTAATTAAAGCCATGTTTCAGGCAAGCTGTTTGGTCTGCTCTACAAAAATTGAAAACCTTATGTAAAACTTAATTTGAGAGACTTGACAAATTGTACAGGGAAAAAAATCAGGTAATGGATTGCTTGCTAGCTCTGTAAAATATAAACACTTCTCTTACTCCTGCTGTTGCGTATGGAGGAATAACCTGCTGTGCTAATGCTTGGTTTGGCGTGGAACACACCAGGTATTTTGTGCATAAAGCTGTGTAATTTGACAAAGAGGTAGGATAGAAGGGTGGGAGCAACAGAGAGGACACTCACTTCCACAGTAGCAGGATAAAGAGGTGCCCAGCAAAGCAGCCAAGACCGGAAGGCTGACCCATAAAAGGCTGCATTTTCTCATGTGGTTCATACTTAACCTGCACCCATGGTACAGTGCAAAAAGTACAAACGGCTTCAGGAAGGAGGTAAGCACGTTTCTGCAAAACTGGGAAAGTCACCCAGGGAAAATAACCCTGCGTGTTTCTTGTTCTTACTGTGAGGCATGTTGGCTAAAGGCTACTGTCAAAGAAAGGATAATGTTCTAGAAAAACCTCAGGTCTATCAGTACTTAAACAGAAACTGCTTTTGGACACCTTTCCAAGGAAATCTAGATTCTATTTATGTGCATATGTAATTGTTTGGCCTCTGTCACTGAATCTCTTCCCTGAAAATATCAGTTGTGCCTGAATAACTGAAGGCAGGCGTAAGTAATTCTGTGTATTTTTAAGAAGATAATTTTGCTAGATCAGGAGTGCTTTAATACGTATTTATCAGGAGAGTGCTTTAATACGTATTTATCAGGAGAAGCAAAAATCCTGTATTTTTAATGGTTGTGGTGGAATCGAAGAAAATCTTTCCTTCTTCAATGCAGAAACTTTTTTGTCACGTTTGAGTAAAAGTTCCTGCAGTCACACAGGTTTCTAGGTGCTACTGGAACACGTGATAGTAACACCTTTGTGCTTATTTTCAGTTAAGTAGCTATTAGGAAGCACAAAAGGAGATTTCCAATAGTCAGACTGGATATACTGAACTGTAGCATTAAATTAGGTTTACTCTAATGATACTTCACTGTGTTATTTACTCTTTGAGACCCCTACAAGACTGTTCATCTTAACCAACATGAGAAGTTTGAATGCATCGCAGCTAGTTCCTCAACTCCTCTAATTTTCTCATTAATGTTTTTGGTTAAATTTGCATCTAACATAAATTTATTTTTCAGAGTAATTCTGATTTCTGTTAAATTTACACAGAAAGTTTAAATTTTCTTTTTGTGAATTGGATTATGAGCATCCTAGAGTTTCCATTTTGACTGAGAACTGAAGACAGTATTATCCCTAACCAGTGTCAAAATCCAATTTAAAGATTTGTCTTCCTATAAGTTTTTGAGTTACAACTGATTTTCCTTATGATATAATACAATTTATTTCATATAATTTGTTAGATATATATAGCCCATATTTACACACAAACCACTTGAGTTGTGTAGGGCTCTATGCTGGGACCTCTGCCTTGCATGGTATCAGAATATCATGCAGGAATTCATTGTATGGGTCTTGATCAATATTATTTCTTAGAAAACATGAGTGCTGTTATGAGAGTATTACATTTTATGTAGTGCATTTTTCCTTTTTATGACATGGAAACTGGCTTGACAGTTTGTGTTCAAGTGCAAGTTGCAAGTTGAGTTTTTTTTTTTTTTTTTTTTTTAATTCCATAATCTCTCTTTACTAGGTTCCTCTCTCAGTTAAGCTACAAATCTCCATTTTTGGTATATAAAAATACATGCAAGGGAGACTAAAAGCAAAATGCTGGTTGATGCCTGAAGAGTCATTTGGTTTTCTCAGATTCAAAGCCTAAATGAAATGGGTGCTTTCAGAGCTTTCTCTCATATAGAAAATATTTCTTGTCTGCATTGAAATATGTGTGCATATGGTGCTTCTTACTTTTAAGACACTGTTTGCTTTAATTAATAACACACTATTGTATATGGGAGGCATATGGAAAAATGTCAAAATCACTCTTCAAAAATAATGAACATTTCAAGCAGATCTCATTTCTATGGTTCTCCCTTTTTTTGACATATATTATTCCATTTCAAAACACTGAATGAATGGTTTGGTGTGCACAAGAGGTTGAATTTCCAGCTGCTGCTAACTTTCTCAGATGAAGAATGGCACAATCTAGGACCACGACATTACACAGCTCTCTCCTTTCCCCCCTCCCTCTTCTGGTAAATTTTGTGCTCTTGATCTTCCAGCACTGCTTAGTGAATCAAAGGATGTTTGCATCAGTTTGTCTGCTCAGTAGATGGTGATAGAAGTGCTACGTTTGTTGAAAGAAACTTTACAAGAGAACATGAGAAAACCAGCCTTAAATGTAGGTGGAACTGCTGATACAAATGCAAAACGATAGATGAAGTAGTAAAATAAGCCTTTGGAAGCTTTTGAAGCTGATTTGCAACCTGGGAAATTGACAGGTAGCTTTAGCAATTAACCACACTGTAAAGCAGGAGGGAAAGGAAAGAGAGAGGAGGGAGATTTGATTCCTCTGGAAATTGGACGCTTCCCTGGACTTGAGCGTTCCACAGAAGGCGGTAGGAAACACTGTTAGCAGTCATGGACGTTGGAGTCCAGACAAAATATCTGAACAAACGAGACTTCAACGAGCTTTAAGAAAGAAGACTTCAGTTATTGCCCAACACAGGCTTGTCATTGCAGTGAAGTACTCTTGCCTAGCAGGAGTGCAGCCAGCTCTGACGTGCAGCATCCCTGCCCAGCAGCGTCGAGCATCTCAGGGTGGTGAGAGGTCCCATCTGCTGCATTGCCATCACGTCACTACCAAAAGAGCCAACAGCTCTTGTTCTTCATTTTCTCTTTGCAAGCTTATGGCATGTGCACTGCAGTCCCTTAGGCACACACTTAATTCTGCCAGGCAGGCTCCAGTAGCAGTGCTGTGGAAAGCAGCGTCATCTGTACAGCCCACCAGGGGAGGTGGGATAATATCTGGGGTTGGGCTGCGCAGTGTTTTTGAGAGTGTTCATGTTAGCTGCTTTTTAAATAGCTATAACCTACTTCGGTGTATAGGAGAGCTGGGCTAGAAGCAAAATTTTGAGCTGCATCTTTAGTTAATGTTGAGGCAAAGACAAGCTATAAACGACTGCTTTGCAGAGCTCGTCTATTAATGTGTTAGGAACAAAGAGCAGGCTTCAGAGCCATTAGAAGTCCCTGGAGTAAGCTTGGCAAGACTGCTCAACTTCTGAATACTAATACCCAAAGCACAAACAAGGCTGTGAGGTGGAAATTGGAAACAAAATGTTCTGAACTCAGTGCAATTGCACTGAGTTGTGCAGCTGTAGTGCAGTTACGTTTGCATAGTGTTAGGACCAAGCAGTAGGAATACATCCAGGCAGAACAGCAAAGCAAGGCAGTTCTCCAAATAATGAGATGGGAGATGGACAAAGTTGTTTATTTCAGGTATGTTTAAAATAAAGGATGTGGTATGGGTTTCTTTTCAGACACCTTTGTTGCATAAATTAGTGGAATACTGGTAACGTTCTTTGCCCGCTGTGTGTATGTTCTCAAAAGAAAAACATTTTGTGTCATCCAACATGTCACTTGAGTGTTTTCTTAAAACACTATGATTACTGATAGATAGTATAATTACGGAAGTGCTGAAGCAAGTCTGAATTACTTCAAACACAAGATGTGCTTCAAGGAAGTCACGCAGGGTCACAGATTCAAAGATGTTTTTCTGTTGCCTTCCACATCCCCTCAACCCAACACCCCCCAGAAGTTAATAAGTTGACGTCAATTATTTTTTTACAGGTATTCTTGCTGTACGGTGACTGTCTGCAGTGAAAGGATGGCTCTCTTCTACCTGCTGTGCTGAATAGTGCCCCGTTTAAGGAACTGGGTCAGAGAGGTGTGGGTGCATGATCTATCCCACCCTGCTCCCGGCCGGCATCAGCACAACTGAGTGCCTGCAGCTGGCAAAGCACAGCCTGCCTCGCCTGGGCTGCTCAGGGCAAGCTCCCTTGTGGGATGAGGTCTCGATGGCATAGGATTCAGCGCACAACACACGGTGAAGGCTGTGGTGTACCTGCCCTGCTCTTCCTGTGGTAGACGGCTACATTAAAATTAGTGCCTGCGTGTTACTGAGCTACCATCGCCTGCCTAATTGCAATGGAGATGCGCGCTGAGTTGAATTTCACAGGTCAAATTATCCATAAAATCAACGCTTGCTGTAAGAGAATAGTGGTCAATGTCTGACTTCCCTTTTAAATAATTGTGATGTGTAATGCAGAGGACTTGCTCTCGTGTGTCTGCTGAAGCAACCGACTGATGTATCTGTAGAGCCTATTTAAGCCAGATACAGAAGACTGAAAGTAAACACCAGAGAAAAATAAAGATAGGGCAGTCCTAATAATTAAGATATAATTTATTTTATATAGAATGATTTTTAGGATAAAACAGATATTGAGGATAATGGTCACACACATTATAGTCTTTCTGTTTATCTATCCATGATGTGAATGCAGAGATCATAAATCACCTTTAAATGTCTGAAAGTCAAGCAAATAGCTTTCAGTCAGAGGGAAACAAACTCATTCCCAGCCAACCATATGTGCGATAAAGAAAAACTTTGCATTTCAGATGAAATACACCTTGGGATGTATAGATAATCTTGGTTAACAGCTGTGAATGTCTATATATAAAACAAAGGTCACAATTTTACAGGCAATGCTCTCATTTGAATGCAAGAGTTGGCATTTGTTTTTCAGTATTATAGTGTTTGCAAACACGTTGGGAAAACATTTTCCCAATGAGACCATGGTAAACATATGGGGGTTATATTACAGTATATAAATGAAATTTCAATTTGAAGAGGGCTGTAGTGGTGAAGTCCTCAGGAAAAAAAAAATAATTTAACAAATATTGGAAGGTTTTCATTGAAGAGCAGCAGTGAGAAGCGTTGGTTCCGTAGCTAGCTGGTGCCTTTCCTGTAACGTTTGTCGCAAGTTTACAACAGCTTGTTTCTGTAGTGTTTCTGTACTCCCTCTCTGATGGCACGGAAACCACACACATTTTGTCCCATTTGCACTCTGCCTTCGGCCAGGAAAGGAGCTTTTGCTGTATCTGAAGACTCAGCCTTGCAGCCTGTCCTGAGGCCTGCCCAGGCCCCAGAGCAGGCAGTGCGGCTCTGGCAGGAAGGATGGGGAACGGGTCTGTGCGGGCCTAGACATACCCATGGCGATACTGTCGGGGGGTAAAGTCACATCTCATGCACACGTCAGTTGTGTTGGCAACTTTTCCCACCAGCGTCAGATTTATCATCATTTCTGCAGCCAATTAGCTTCCATAGTCTTCTAAATTAGTGGCCAGGACTCCTCAGAAATACAAGAGTATTCCTTACTCTCGCTGTGGGGTTGTCTATTAAGGAGAGTCTTTGAAGTAATGGAGATAAATAGCATGCAGGAATAGGTTGTTATTTGTTTATCTGTACTTGGACTGGGATCATTTGTATCTGGGGTATGTGTGGGACGTTCCATTAAGTGTTAGCTATGCTTGTGCAATTGCAGGAAGGGCTGCAGCATGTGCCAGCCGTGGTGAAGGCACCTCTTTGCTTTAAAAATAAAATACAATTCTGCTGAATTTTTCACCATTGTTTCTTCAGGAGCAAACCTGGAAACACTTTTAGGGGCTTTTAGGAGGCTTTTAGCACTGCCAGAGGCAGGAGGGCTTTCCCTGGTGAGGGGCGCAGGGATGTGTGGGTGCAGGGGAAGGAGCACAGCTGTTCGTGGGGGAGAAGGACCCAGCACAACAGAAACTTCTCGTTGGTGCTGAATATTTTCATTGCATTAAGGAGAGGTAAAGGGTGGTCAAGCAAGGTAATTGAGAATACCCATGGGTAAATTTTCAACCCCTATTTAGAGAAGCTATTAGGCACCTGTCAGAGCAATTAGCACGGAAAGTAATTTCCATCTAATTGCAGAATAATTGCAAATTTGCAGGAGCTTTTTTTTTGTTGCTAAAACTAGCATAAGTTAATATGCTTCTGATGTTTCTTATATATCCACGAAACACCTTAATCCACAATTAAAATGTATAAACATGCATTAATCTGAGTTAAGTGTCCCTTGTCATTTAATAGGAAGGTGAGCATAAAATCTAAGGTTCATATTTCTGAATTACAAGCCTGGACCCTGGCAGCACCTTCAGCAGAGCACCATGCTTGTGAGCTGCCAGCACGGTGCCTGGCAGCCTGTTGCATGCCCCATTCGTTCTGAAATTCAGTGGGAGGGGGATTAGACCTGTTGTACCATTTTTCCTATGCTTCTCACATCTGATCTGAGTAGTTTTGATCTGCTGTGTGAGCCTGGTGCAGTGAGGTTGTCTGCTGACGGTTTGGGTTGGCTTATTGCTGGCAGAGGGTGAGCCTCTTGGTGCAGACATGACAGAGACCTTGCTCAAATCTTCCATGTTCTTGAGTTCATTTGGGGTTCCTGAGGTCATATTTCAAAACTTAAATAAGGGGAGGGGGAAGTGGGGGGATTTCCACAGCATTACCAAGCAGCAGTGTCCCTGATAATTTCAAGCTTTATAAAAGTTTTACAATATTTTGTCTCACAGTTGGGCTAAACTTGTGCAATTAAAAATGTTTTCCTCTTGAGCCCATGGCTAGAAGTCTGTTAGCAGGGTTATGAGATACAATCATTACGTTTAGTTATTTCTGTATGTATGCTCTGAGAAAGCCGGGACTGCTTAGCCTGGAGAAGGAGAGGCTCGGGGGGGTTATCCCCAGCTCTCTCAGCCTCCCCTCATAGGAAAGGTGCTCCAGTCCCTTCAACTTGGTGGCCTTCCACTGCAGTCTTTCCAGTATGTCCAGGTCTCTCATACTGACTCCTGGGAATGGAAATCTGCCCAGGTGTTGCTGGGCTGATAATAGGTGTGGTTTGTTACTAACTCTCTGGGGGAGGGTTTACAAAAAAGTCCAAGTCATAGTCTTGTGCTGTGTCACTTGCTGGCATACACATCTTTGAAATGAAGGGAGATCAACGTTCCCATTGAAATGGGAATTATTCAGATTTCGGGGGTTACATGAGAAATGCTGGTTTGCCCTTAAGGCATGTATTTGACTTGATTTAAGAGATGGCCATGTTTGGAATAGTGCTATCAGTTTCAGGACTATAATTTACAAAATGAAAGCATTCTTGTAATTGAAGTTCTGAAAAATAAAGTAGCATTGCAGCTGGGTATTTAAGTTAAGTAGGCAGATAGTGATCAATTCAAATAACCTAAAAACAACAAGAATACTCTCCCAACCTCTAGAATAATCTTGCAAATCAATACAGTTTGAGGAGCTGAATTTTTGTTGTTGTTAACATTATTTTTGGATTGAGCTAGAATAAAAACAATGTAACAGCACCAGAACTCTACAAGTACAATAAGAAAACTCTTCCTGTCCTGACAGTTGTGGCAGCCTGAAAACTGGGAGATGTTAAATGAGTAGATCTGTAGGATTTCCTACCTCATTCTGCAGAGCAGTGCCTGAACTTGCATGTTATGACTATTTTTATTCATTTCATTTTTAACACACTCACTGAAGCAGCTTATGTTGTCTAAAACCTACTTTCCTCTTCCACTGCCATCTTGGCATCTGTTAGGAGAGAACAAACCTTTGATGGCAGTGACTTAGTGAGCATAACAAATCTTTACTTCTCATCTTTACGGAGTTAGTACAAGCTGTCGAGTCTAAGCTGCCATTTCTTCTCATTTTGGGGAAGGCACGGGTGATCCTTTACTTTCTTGTATCTTCCTCCTCCTCTTCGCGGAATGACCTGGTACTCTGGATTCTGCTTGGCTGTTACATGGGCGATGCAGAAATTACAGTTTTGCCACAAAATTGTGTGGCTGTTCTAAAGCTCATTCCCAAATGGGCTGTTGCAAAGTGTCAGAAATGCATTTCAGGAAAAGCTTCTGTGGGGAACAGTCTGCTGGAGAAGGAGCATAGGGTAGCAAGCAGGCAGGCAAGAATTGCTTATGTCTTGGAGAAAACCACTTCTTGGAGTGGGTATTTTGATATTCTGTGCTTCTGTTTAAGTCATTCATTATCAATATCTGAAGCTCTCCTGTGGTCAGGGCTTCAAATCTCAACTTCTGTCCTGTCCAAGGCTGTGAGAAATGCACATACATGTCTTCATTTAGACTCTGAATAAAGCCAACAAACTTACTGGATTTGCCAATAAAGCAGAAATTTATTTTGGCAATATATTGTTATACAGGCAGAAAAGTATTTTTTAAATTATAGCTTGAAGTAATTGAATGCTTAATGCTTATAATATTTCTGCATTTACTTCCTATGAGTACTTAAATGTTTGAACATAAAATATGTTCTTTCCCTGTGTTAATAAAATCTAAGCACCTAATAGTCACGTTCATTGTAAGAGGCAATAAATCATCTTTGTGAGTTTACTTTTGCTTCCAATATAAATTCAGATTTATGAGCATTTCTGTTACCTGATATATTTGCATTTTTTCTTTTTTTTTCAGGAAGACTTTCACTATCCCCTTCTTCCCAAACATCAAGTATACATAAAAAGTGATGAAAGTAATGAGGAATCATTAAAAAATATATCCTGTCACTGTTTTTCCAATGGACGGCTCAGGTAAAAATTTTTAGCTGGTCTTTTGGTGGGATTTTTGAGTAGAAGAAAATGGTGGATCGTCAAATAAGAAGAGATACTTGCCAGAGTCAAGTAGAGTTTGAGTACAGATGTGACTTTCTGCACTGTAGATGGATAAAGAGAAATGATGCAATTCTTCCATACAAAAATAGCAAAACATTCTTTTTATTTATACCTGCCCCACTGTGTGTGTGTGTTGCTGCTTTTATTGCTTTGTTATTGACTTTGTAACTGTTCAAGCCACCTTAGATGTGTAGCAGTAAAACATTTTCCATTAGCGAACATTTGTATTTAACAAATTGTATTTTATGGAGGAAGAAGCTTGTATTTACCAATTGTTTTCTTGAACCTGTGGGATTTTTCATCGTTCCATGGAGAACTACCTCAAAGCTTTTAGTTTTCAAGTAAGATCAGCCATTCTTGTTTTTCTGGGGCTCTGGACGGATGTACATGGGGAAATCTCTGACACTTAGGAAGTATTGTCAAGGAGAGAAATACATTTATAGGAATGGAGAGAGGCGAAGAGGAGTTTTAAAATTGTGTTACTAATGCATTGTATGGCACTTGCATGAGTTTTTAATAGCCTTTGTGACTTTGCAAAGAAACATGAACGTAGTTTTAATAAATCTATTAGGTTGCTAAGTGAGGACGGCTCTTTAAAGCAATCATTTACTTACCAGGCCATTAATGCATCATGCATGTTATTATGTACATTGCAGTATTCTGATTTACAGATTGTAGCACTTAATCTGAAATAATTAAACTTGATTTTCTGGTATTTCAGTTCACAGTGTCTTTGCTTTACACAAAAAGATACGTACCCTTTCACTTTAGAGGAATTTTATTTGCTTGAATATTTCTGATGTCATGAGATGAGTCAGCCTATTTCATTATATAAATTTTTCACTGAGCTATGTCTTTTTTTTAGGAAAGGGGAGGTAAAATGGGTGTATGAATACAAAATTACTTCTCTATTATAACTTCAAAAGATATTTGGGCTGCTTCAAAGGATTTTTTTTTTGCCAAAGAGAAATCATGTTTTTTGGAAAATATTCCCCTGGCCCCCGGCCCCCCCCCCCCCCAAAGAGAAAGAAAAAATGAAAAAGACAAGACTTGGTATATATCTACAGTGAAAAAATACATCCTCAGATGACTTAAGCAATTCTGGGCAGTGGTAATTTCAGTACATTTATAAGACTTGCTCATTACATAAGCTTTGATTGGCAATGGTTGATGCCTCCAGGCTTTTCATCTATATAACTACATTTAAATTAAAAATAAGGCAAAACATTTTGCTGCAACACGTCCCTTATGCTCTGTATTTAGTATTCTCCAGTTGTCACAGAGATTGCTAAGGGAAAATTTAATTTATCTATTTGCCCTTCTGGAATGTCTGTTTGAACATCCTTCATTGGAATTCTTTTAAGAGTCTGGATTTCTACAGCAATTCTATCTTTCGTATTTCTACTTAATATTATTTAATTATTACAGTATATCCACAGGTGAAGACAGTGTCATCCATTGGTATTTATTTACCTAAGAGAATCAAATGACACATTGTTAATAAGCAATGCCTGTGTTTCTGAAAAATAAAAGAAAGGAACTCATGCAACACATTCCAATGTATGATTAACATTCCTCTTGATTTAATGACGTATGAATCAAGTGAGAAGGGAATTATAAAAAAGAATAATACTTTTCATCTCAAATGCTATCTCTAGCAGGTCACCATGCTGACATGAATAAATATTCCTTGGAGTAACATGTTCCTCTGTGGTGTCTGTGGGTGGCGGAGGCAGATGCTCTGTGGTTCTTGAGTAGAAAAACATGTTATTTTCAGTAAAAAAAGGTGGAGTTTTTCTTTTGAAAAGCTGTTTTCAGGTAGCTTGTTAATATGCTTTTTTTTTTTTTGCTATTAAAACAAGTTGTTTCCTACTCTAAAAATCCACATATCAAAAATTACTTTTCATTTATTTTTACTCTGATTCCCACTATAGGTTGTCCTGGATTATTTCAGGAGAGATTAAGACATCTAAAAGTGGAAACTTGATCTCCTGGCTTCTAAAGTAAGATGTTTTTCTTCAAATTAGCTGAATATGGTAAATCTATAAAATTCTGGAATTTTAAAGTGGGTCAGGGCATATACGCAGGCATGTGTCTACCTATAGGAGGAAGTATACCTGCAGACATCTGTCTGTGTGTAGTGAAACCCCACATTTACACTTAGAGATTTGAAACTTCCACAAATACCGTTATTTCTAAAAAGACCCCTGTTTCACCTGGAGCTCTGCCACCAGGCTGACCGGGCCATCCACCTGCTCGCACCTCACACACGCGGTGTCTCTGCCACCCTCAGATGGCAGCAACAGGCACTCCCTGCATCCAGAGACCTGAACCGCCGCATTTTTGAGCAGGCAGTCGGTCTGGGTGGCCACAGACTTTCCAGAGAGCTTTCTGCCTAGTGCAAACCATGGCGGTTTATCTATAGGTAGATAGCCGGGAGAGCTGTTCTCCTGAGCGGGGAGGGAAGCCATGCTCTGACTGAGGTGCCATGCCCTGAGGCGCCATGACCTGACTGAGGTGCCATGCCCTGACTGAGGCGCCATGCCCTGAGGCGCCATGCCCTGAGGCGCCATGTCCTGAGGCGCCATGCCCTGAGGCGCCATGCCCTGACTGAGGCGCCATGCCCTGAC